>JAEMWC010000564.1:0-20000 GCA_016490735.1 Pachyseris speciosa | reverse complement strand
TTTATCAAAACCAGCCAGCCAGTCAACCCATTTCGCTGTTTTTAACATCCAAACGCTGATTCTTACCGGTTCAAACAAATTAAGCCGACATGTTTAAAGACGGCGAAACTTAATTGTTGTTTACAGGCTGCTTTCGACGAAGATCTCTTAACGAAGTGAAGCGCGCTGGGTTTTGACTGTTTTGGCAGCATTTTGACAACTTAATGTCAGATTTTGAGAAGTGCACATGCACATGCATTTGATCGGATTTTTTATTTTTACTCGAGCTCGAGTCTCCCCCTTTAATGCTTAATTTTACGAGGACTCATTGCGATTACGTGTTGATAAGATAAGGGCAAAAGTTTCTTAACGCTACTGTGAGGAACCAAGGTCGAAAAACAGTCAGCCAAGCCGAGTAAAAGCACTCGTTCGCTTGCAAAGAAAACAACGTAACAAAACAAACAAACAATTCAACTACTTCTTTGCGTCCAAAACGAGTACAGATGATTGTTATTTATATCCATTCGAGAGAAAAATACAAGTTTCATTCCTGAACAAAAGTAACAACGATTAAACCAAATGTTAAGCTTCTATTTATTTAATTTACCTCACTGTCCTGTGTTGTAGAGGTTTCTACCACTTGAAAATGCGTAAGCTTCAGTAAAGTAAAAACAAGCATCCGCAAAAATAGCAAACGGTTTGTCCAAAGAAAGAGCTTCTTCCACAGAGTTTGAGCTACTCATTCCTCCCATTAATACCGGTGAACTGTTAAGTGACTTTTCTTGGTGAGATGCAAGATGCCGCGGTGAAGTGAAAGCCCTTGAAGTGTTGAATTATACTGTTTCCAACCGCACAATCTTTGAAGCTTTTCCTGAGAAAAATCTTCCGTCCTTCCTTTCATCACTTGAAAATTCACCTTCCGGAGTATCTTTTGACAAGTTCTTGATCTTTATACTTTTTACGCGAAAGACAAACTTCGATCGAAGAAGATGAAGTTGTTTTGCTCAAAATAAAGAAACCAACTGAATGTGAAATTACCAGCCGCAGAAAGCGCGCGAAAATTTTAACGGCCTCGATTTGGTTTGGGTGTCCCACACTTGGCTTGAGCCTGCGATCCAATCGAAAGCAAGACCTGGTCAGCGGTCAACTTCAAAAAAACAGCTGACCTCGATGAGGTCTTAACTTGAGCCCGCGATATGGTCACGTTACACTGGTCAGCGGATACCTTGTTTTGACAGGTGTCAATTGGCTATAAGATGGATGTCCAGTATCAAAGATGTACGCTGTAAAGTAGTTGGTCAGCTGGGCCAGGTGGAGTATGGCCGCCATGTTGGATTATTATGATTATTATTAGGATATTATTAATTATTGGGCGACTCCGTCGTCGTCGTCGTCGTCGTGCGTACGCGCCCACGAGCAAAACCGCTAGCCATTTTTACCATGAGAAAAGCAGTTGACGGGTTTCTATAGGTATGGTGCTTCACTTGACGGCCCTTCGGGCCGTCGGAGCTCCGCTATCAAATGAGCATGGCAAGTGAGGTCATCAAATTATTACCACCAACGACTAGATTAAATGAACTTCGCAAACAAGTCTATCAAATTAAAATTGCAAATGAGTGTATCAAATGAATATGGCAACGGATATCAAAACTAATAACATCGCAAAAGCCAGTTCCCTGTCAAAAACGACTGTATCAATTTCCGTAAGTCACAGGAAAAGCCCTAATTCTAAAAATGAAACTCCCTATAGCTTGGGAAGTTCAACTCAAAAACAGATATATAAACAACATGATGACAAGGTAGCATTTATACTCAAGGAAAATTAAAACATAATTATTGACTAGCTGTCTAGCCTTTTTCTTTACTAGAAACATTCCAAAAATCAAAACAAAATACTGAAACATTTTCTGCCAATTTCTGTCGG
This sequence comes from Pachyseris speciosa, assembly GCA_016490735.1. NCBI lineage: Eukaryota > Metazoa > Cnidaria > Anthozoa > Scleractinia > Pachyseridae > Pachyseris > Pachyseris speciosa. The sequence goes on along the minus strand of JAEMWC010000564.1, from coordinate 18,097 downwards.
TTGTCGGTGTTTTGGGAGAAGATTGTCGCCTGTTTTCGGAGCCATGTCGCTTGTCGCTTCTACCCCTTGGAAGGCCTCACTCATGGGCAAATAGTAAATGCTTCATTGACCAATCAGAGCGTGCCCTCTTTTTAGTTATAACTAATGACAGATTACGAAGTATTATTATGATAAGAATCAGTGAATATAAGCTAACACTTATTCGCTGAAGTGCATCTGTGTCAACATAAATTTAAAAACTTAAGGATTCTTCAAAATCATTATAACACATAGCACCGGCTGAAAGAGGAGATAGAAAGAAAGGAAGAATTAAGGCCTACACTTAATTATAGATTAACCGCATCCAGACTTTGTAATGTATGCAACAAGCAGTGATCGCAGATTAGTGAATGTGTTCGAGTATTCAAATATTTGCTGCCGTAGTCTGATGTGATAATATTGAAATCGATTACAGGTTTGTAGTAATGAGGTGACTAGGATGTGTCCGGCAGTAGTTAGTAAAAATAGTGTAGCTTGTCCGGCGATTTCTTCCGACACAAATGATCCAATTAAATGGGCCCTTTGCAGGATGTCAGTAACGTGGTACAAAAACGCCACGCTGGGAAGCAAAGAACCCGTTGGGACTGGACAAACAAAGAGCTTACATCATTTAAAATGGTAATTTTCTTCGTCTGTCTTGTCCCAGTGGGTTGCTTGCGTCCCATCATCGCGTTTTTGTACCACGTTACTGACATCCTGCAAAGGGCCCATTCCTTGTTGGCTGGTATCTGGCTGTGATTCGGTTTAAATATTTCATATCTTGCAATGGGAAAACAATATTAAAGTGTAAACAAAGATTTGGCTCTTATTTGAAACAAATATTAAAATCCTTTGACTCAGTCAGAGATGAGTTCATAATCTTATGTCACAAAAAGCACATATTCTTCTGTGGCACCCTGTATGCGCAGATCAGAAACAACAATTTTGGCCCAATAAACTGATGAAATCGTCCCGATTTTCGCTGCTCAGTAGGTCAGCATTTGTTTATCAGAGAAGAGGGGTGCGAAGGGATGGTAGCTGGGTGAGGAGTGAGTGTGGGCTCATTTTCCGAACAATATAAAAAGAATGAATATGTGAATGATCATCGCAGTTATGAACACTACAAATGCCCTTCAAATTTATGATTTGCATGTATTCATTCTCACAAATACAAAAAGAGATGCTAGCTAATTTTCGCTGTCCTCATAACAGCACTGTCAAGTTCTGATAATACAAGATTGATGCAAGAAGGCATTAATAGATAGATAGATTGATTGATTGATTGATTGATGGGCTGAATTGAGTAATTAACAACAATAACGCAAAAAATCTATAAACCTATTTACAAACTTGATAAAGGATGAAGTAGACAAAAATTGGATAAGAAGTGGACTTTAATAGCGAAGTACAAAGTACATTTAGTAAAAAATGATAAAAATTATATGAGATACTTGGCTATTTACAACCCATTGCTATTCACTCGGTTAAACATACATGGATGGAATAAAAGACCGCTTAAGGCGATTCTCGTCTCATTTCGTTACAGGCAGAATTCTGCTGACTGGCTAATTGTCATACAAGAGTTGCGACCAATAATACCTGGACAACTCATTTACTTTCCGCACCTTTACAACCTATAACTCATTTCATATTCCCAAGGCGCACTGATCTAAAGGCAGGTGGAAAACCCTTAAATGACTCGCCTTGTGCATCGCACTGAACATGAGTACTAGCCATTGGTATCTCAAATGAGTATCATAAAAATGAGTATGACTACAATTTAATATTCACAATCTGGGTAAATAAGGTACCGAAAAACAAAGATGGGAATAAAAAAATATATATATGAGGATATGACGAGGGTGGGCCCTTTGCAGGATGTCAGTCACGTGGTACAAAAATGCCAGACAACCCACTGGGACCAGACAAACAAAGAGCTTACTTCATTTAAAATAGTAATTTTCTTTGTTTGTCTTGTCCCAGTGGGTTGCTTGCGTTCCAGCATGGCGTTTTTGTACCACGTGATTGACATCCTGCAAAGGGCCCATTAAAAATAAGTACACCGCAAACGAATTTCACAGCGGTACATAAAATCAAATTATTACCACAAACGACTATATTAACTGAATTTCGCAAGCGAGTCCATCAAAAGCCAGTTTCCTGTCAAAAACGACTGTATCAGTCTCCGTATGTCACAGGAAAAACCCTAGTTCGAAAAATGAAATCCCTACACCTTGGAAAGTTCAACACAAAAACAGATATATAAAAAATATGATGACAAGGTAGCATTTATACCCAAGAAAAATTAAAACGCACTTAATTATATGACAAGCTGTCTAGCCTTTTTCTTTACTAGAAACATTCCAAAAATTAAAACTAAGTACTGAAACATTTATTGGACCTTGACCTATAAACTGATGAAGTCATTTTTTGATTGCGTGCAACATCAAAGATTATTCTCCTCGAACACCTACTCTTCTTTATTCATATTAAAATGCTTCATTGACTTTGTTCTAACTTGTGGCTTATAGTTTTAGGCTGTTTTTTTAAATCGCGCTTGACCTGAGTGTCCGCCATCTAAATAGCACTCTTAAAATGTTTGAAGACAAATCCCTGAACGTTAAGGTCGGCTTCATCGACGAAACTTTCATTTGAATCGTTGATACGCTTCGCAACGATCAACCACTCCGGAACATGGAAGCCCGGCGACAATTTGTCTTCCTCCACCGGGTCAAAATACAGCGCAGCTAACGTTCCTATGCGCTCCAAAATACAGCGCATACCCGGGGTACGCTGTCTAGCCTGGAACACCAAGTCGTTCCTTGTGTACCGTATCTCTGCCCACATCTTAGTTGGCGAGGGAAAATCAAAGCGCAATATATTTTCAATGCTTTTGATCGTGGTATTAAAAGTCACAGTTTTTCCGAATACCGGGTCGGTTTGAGTGATCTCGAACTTTCCAATGTAGGGGACGGGCTGATTGGGAAGCTCGATCTGCGCTGGATCTCGAAAAGAGTATCGTTCAATCTTGGAAGAAGGAGATCGTATAGTAAGAAGGTACCTTTAGACGTGCCAGCTTGCAGGTAATTCACCGCGCTGATCAGAATGTTTGATCCAAGAGCCAGTTCCGGTATCACAGTGAAAGCCGCGCTGTAAGTGTCGATGTTACCACCCTTGTTGCGGACGAGAAAGTGCTGTTTGAAGACCATCTCGAACGGGGAACCCCACACGGTAACGCCGTCTGGCGTTATGTCTTTAGGTGTCATCATTTCGCGGAGCGTTGCAGGCTTGAAGAGTTTTTGCTTGTCAGGCTGGGCGAACATCATTCCTAACTTAGCAAGGTCGTTGATTGTCGAGTAAATCTGACCAGCCGGGGCTACCCAACCAATATTCATAAATGGGAACCTCTTTCCTCCAGGTAGATAAGGGAATGCCATGTTCTTTTCTACCTCGTCTGTGATTTCAAATCCCGTGTTTACCATTCCAAGTGGCTTAATTATGTTCTCCAGCGTCCAGCTCTCAAACGTTTGGTTGAGCAAGTTTTCTGTCAAGAGTCGACCCAACAGAGCATAACCAAGGTTGCTGTAAGAAGGGCTATACCAAGGTGGCAGGACGAGTGTGCGCTTCTGCAAAAGCGCGAGTTGTTCAGTAGAATCGGTATCGAGGCAATGATAACCGCAAGGAGCCTCTCGCGGCAGTCCCGACATCTGACTAGCGATTTCCCTCAGTGTGATATGTTCGTTCGTGTAAGGATTTATAATAGAAAAACTTGGGGCATATTTACTCAGAGGATCATCGATCGAAGAGATCTTTCCTTCTTCGTACAACTTATACATCAACAGAACGGCGAAGACTTTCGTGACGCTGCCAATCCTGTACACGGTGTTGCTGTTGGGTTTCAGATCTGGTTGTTTGTATACCTTGCTTCCGTAATGACCGCTCCAAATAATCTCGTCTCGGTAGAAAATATTCATAGAAATGGCAGGGAGCGAGGACGTTTTCTCGACTAACGAGCTCAGCACCGAATCCAGCTTCTCGAACACATCTGTAATTTTTTCTGGAATCGGTTTAGGTAGGGGAAACAACGTAGGAAGCTCTGGACATGGCAACATGGCGGCGTCGTGAGTATCACTTTCGGGAATCCGCTGTTTGGTACTCGACTCCATACGTGTTTTGTCGGTGATAACGAACCAAATAAACGCAGCTGTGACACCCAGTGCTAGCAGGGTGGCGATAGCGGTCCATATCTTCCATATTCGCAGCTTATTGCGAGGTTTCTTCGCTCCTCCAAACTCCACATATTTATTTTCCGACATCTTGATTTTCGCAGAACTAGTGAATGCGTGAGACAGTTGTCACATACAGGGAACAGTTCTGAATATCTAATGATAGATTACAAAATATTGTTATGATACGATATGGATCAGTGAATACACCGAATGCAAATATGGCGTACCACTCGGTCGGCGCCCGGGACGAGCTACATGAAATCGAGGCTAGTCAGGCTTTGATGTTTTGTTTTGTAGAAAAGTCTTGGTTCGTCGTAGATCCGGTCTGTTTTATTTCGCTGTGCCTACGAGTTGCTGTGTTTCTAAATGCCTCGAGGAGGGATAAAAATCTTCCGCCGTTCACCTCTAAGGCAGAATAGTGGATTGATGCAATTCGTTGAGACGGAGAAAAGGAGTTCAGGATCGCCGCGGAACTAAAGTTTGTTAGCTACATCATCATTTCAGGAAAGAAGATCTTAAAAAAATCGGTTAAATGACGAGCTCATGTGGTGTCTGGTGGTGTTCCAACACGATTTCCATGGCCAGTACCTTCCCCAAGGTAAAGAAAAGCCCCTCTCGAAAGACATCCTCTGTCCAAATAGAAGAAATTTTTGTTTACGTCCGCGTCCACTCGCACGGAATCGCGCAAGTACTACGGTGTAATAACCAAGCGAATGAACTTCAACTGCCCCATTGTTGAAACCAGTTAAAGCATTGACCAAATGACGACTCGGAGGTAAATGCAATCGCGTACACATTTTCTAAGATCTCCCAGGTTGAACGTAAACAGTTCCTTCGGCGATATAGTAAACTCCTTTCCTTCGTCTGTTTTCCCCTAAGAGGCGAACGGGGAAACTGAGAAAAACACTTTCTCTGCTGTGGAAGATTTCACTCCCTTCTGGTGGCATTCAGGAACACAAAAATGCGTAGGGAGGGCGAAACAAAACGAGCCAAATCGACGTCGAAGTAAGCCTTTCTGATGATGTCAAAATAAAACATCGAAGCCTTACGAGCCTCGCTTTTATGTGACTCGTCCCGGGCGCCGACCGAGTGCTCCGCCATATTTGCATTCGGTGTATATCAGTTGACAATTATTCGCTGAAGCGTATCTGTGTCAACAAAAATTAAAAACTTAGTAATTAAGCCACACAACACCGGCTGAAAGAGGGAATCGAAAAAAGGGAGAATTGAGGTCTACACTTGCAGATTTAGCGCATACAGACTTTGTAATGTATGCAACAAGGAGTGACAGCAGATTAGTGAATGCGTGAACCTTTAGGAGTCAACAGAAAAAAAAAAAAGAAATATAATACCTTTCTTTTTGTTTTCATGTTACGTATTTTCAAATTTTCAAACTGTAACGTTTTTTTATTTTACGTTGTATTGTTTACCTTTATTATAATATCATGTTACATCTACACCGTTTTTTAAATTGTAACGTCGTTTCAACTTAGGGTCATAATATGTAACACCCTAATGAAGGAAGGCTGTGCCTCCCGAAATATTGATTTAAATATATATATTCCTCGCCGTGTAACCAGCCTTGCTTGTTTTTTACGTTTTCTACTTTACAATTTTATAGCTGGTTAGATCTATTACAGGATCCGGCTCTTCTATTTTGCAACGGTGGTCCTTGCTAAAGTATTTTCCAGTGTATTCAAATATTTGCTGCAGTAGTCTTATGTCATAATATTGAAATCGATTACAGGTTTGTAATATAAATGAGGTGACTGGGTTGTGTACTGCAGTAGTTAGTAAGAATAGTGTAGCCACAGGCGCCCCAAGCTCATGCTGAGTACCGTATCAAGCAATATAAACAAGATGGCTGCAAATTATAAGGATTTGTAATCGAATCCCGATAATCAGTTCTAGTTGATCAGTAGATTACGAAAAACGTCTCAATAAAAAAGCCTTAAGCCGGTTACAGACGAGCAAGTTTTCCTTGACAAGTGTCATTGACAATTTTTATTTGCTCGTGTTTATGAGCGACAAGTTTTCTTTGGCAAGTTTTGCCTTCACAAGTTTTATTTGCTGGTGTGAACCAATGAACAAATTTTCTTTGACAAATATTCACTGTAGCCAGCAATTCAATTACACAGCGGACGGCAAATTTTTTGACAAGTTTTCCTTGTTGACCCGTACAGACTAGCAAGTTCTGCGATGTGTCAAGTTTTTCCTTGACAAGTCCACTTGTTCAAAAACTAGCATGCTAATTTTTGAACAAGTGCACTTGTCAAGGAAAAACTTGACAAGGTTTTCTTTACACACCAGCAAATAAAGTTTGACAAGTCAAAACTTGTCAAGGAAAACTTTCTCGTCTGTAACCGGCTTTACCTTACATCCAAGGTGTGTTGCTTGCTATCTGTGTGGTTATTTTACCGATCTATCGCGATTTGAGCGATTTATGTGTTTCCTGTGTTTACACTCTTAAGAGAAAGGGCAAGGTGATACATTCCATCGGGACAGCCCTTCCTAGCGAAGCCCAAAACTCCACGGTAAAATATCCCACGGCAATAATTCCCACGCAGAATCGACACAACGACCGTTTGAAATCGACTTGGTAACCTCGTCGCGGCCTACCAGCCTTGTGAGTCTACGTTTGTGTACGCGATGAGGTTACCAAGCCGATTTCAAACGGTCGTTGTGTCTCTGATATTCAAAAAGCTTTCGATCACCATCGCTGGTTTAGTATCAAAAGGCGGGCATGGAGTGATGCGAAACGCAACCGCAAGTTAATGTTTTATCTGATAAGAATAGCGTGTTCCCGACCCGGCTGAGACGGCATATGAGAAAGATATAAGAATCCCAATATGCCTATGAACTCTTCATGGTTGCTATGTAAAAGTTTCCCTTTTAATTGCTAACACTTTGGTTTTGACGCATCCGAATTCATGCTGTAACAAATCAACGTGGTGTAGTACATATGAGAAGAATGATAATCGTTTCCTGTGAAAAGCGCCTCAGATGATTTTCACGGTCAAAGATTTTGGATCTTCGACAGCCTCTGAAAAATATAGCTCATTTATTTCTTCTTCTTTCCGAGCCGCTGCACTTCGAGCAAAATATAAATTTCGAACAAACTTCAGCTGACAAAATGCTCGTTGCGTTTACCACTGTGCAAATGAGCGACTGTTTTGTTTCGTAGTATGCATAATTTTGGCGTCTGTGGTGCTGCGTCGGTGAAGTTTGGCTTACCAACGGATAATTGATCATTTGGCCGTCTTTTGGCCGATTTAGCTTCGTGTATGTTTTCAGCGGGCTGACATGATGATTCAGAGGATGTTAGTGCTTTGTATTTTAGTTATTTTGACCTCAAAGGTCATTTCTGGGCTATCAACGCCTTCTTGTTGGAACCCGTGTTGTGGCTGAGGATAAAGTATTTACAGGCGATAGGAAACTTGATCATTTCAATACGTACTCTGTGGAAGATATGAGGAAGCTGGTCAGTAGATCATCGAAGAAAAGCTGTCAACTCGATCCTATGCCGACCAATTTAGTAGTCGGCATGTCCGATACGCTTCTCCCTATCATCACTAATGTCGTGAATTCCTCACTCTCCTTGGGACATTTTCCATCTGATTGGAAAACGGCCCTCGTGGATTCAAGACTGAAGAAGACCAAGCAAGGGACTTCCTTATCCAATTTAAGACCTGTGAGTAATCTGCAATACCTCTCTCAATTGGTTGAAAGGGCAGTTTATGATCAGAAAACTGATCACGTTACTCAGTCAGGCTTGTATCCATCCTCCAGTCAGCCTATCGACTGGGTCACAGCACAGAGACTGCCCTACTGAAGATACAGAATGACATACTAGCTGCAATGGACAATCAACGAGTTACTCTCTTGGTATTGTTAGACCTGAGTGCAGCATTCGACATGATTGACCACCAAGTGTTGTTGAATCGCCTGTACGTGACGTATGGAATTACAGGTACCGCTCTTAAATGGTTCACTCGTATTTATTAAACAGGAAACAGCGAATCGTTATTAACGGGAGCTATTCGAGTGACTTTGACCTCCCTCAAGGGGTACCTCAAGGATCGTGTCTAGGTCCTTTGCTTTTCACGTTGTACGCAAGTAAGCTCTTCGATGTTGTTGAATCCCATCTCCCTAACGTCCACGCATACGCTGATGATACGCAGCTCTATATCTCATTTAAGCCAGATGGTTCTGCTACTGAGACGGATGCTGTTGACGCTTTACAAGCCTGCATCAGGGACATAAGAACCTGGATGGTCCAAGACAAACTTCAGCTGAATGATGCTAAGACTGAGTTTCTTATTATAGGTACACGCGCACAGTTAAATAAGGTTATGATAAATGACTTGCAAGTAGGTGAGGTAATGGTTTCTGCTGTCTACTCGGTTAGAAATCTTGGTGTTTGGTTTGATGCAAACATGAATATGATCACACATATTAACAGCATATGTCAGGCTATTTATTACCATCTACACAACATCCGGCGTATCAGAAAGTATTTATCATATGACAATAGGAAGACCATTGTACAGGCTATTATAATGTCACGATTAGACTACTGCAACGGTTTATTATACGGTACGCCCGCTGTTCATCTTGGTAAGCTGCAACGCCTGCAGAACGCGGCAGCTCGGCTGGTATGTACTGTATCCAGGTATGATAGTATAACACCATCCCTGATCAACCTGCACTGGCTTCCGGTTACCCATAGAATAGAATTCAAGATAGCAATGCTAGTTCACAAATGTATTTACGGTGTCGCACCACAATATCTTTTAGACTTGATAAAAATCAAAGGGAGCTCGCGGTATCAGTTGAGATCACACCGGGGCATACTTCTAATGGACAATACTTATAGAACAAAAAAGACACTAGGTGATAGGGCGTTTAAAAATGCCGCGCCCAAAGTATGGAATCGACTCCCTTTAGAAATTAGACAATGTCAATCATTGAACACTTTTAAAGTTTTACTAAAGACACATCTTTTTAAATTAGCTTTTTATTAGCTCTCTTATCAACTCATATTTTTATTTTTTTATTTTTATTGCTTTCCGAAAATTGTATATTAGTATTATTATTATCATTAATAGGATTAGCCAGTTATTACTTTAAGATTTCAATGTTGTAATGCGCATTCGATCATATCTTTATTGCATGTTAGACTGCGCAATATAAGAAATAAACATTATTATTATTTATTATTATTATTATTATTATTATTATTATTATTATTATTATTATTATTACGTGACTGACGTCCTGCAAAGGGCCCATTCCATGTTGCCTGGTATTTGGTTGTGATTCGGTTTAAATAATTCAGATCTTGTGGGAACAAAGATTTGGCCCTTATTCGAAACAAATATTAAATCTTCAGACTCAGTCAGAAATGAGTTCGAGTGCCCCTAACCGCAAAATATGTTTTTCTCTTTAATAACTCTATGCACTGTTCGAAACGCATTGTGCCATTTTGTGCCCTTTTAGACCAAATCTTGACTCTTTATAGGCTGTAAAATTTATGAAATCTTTTTAGGCATCATCTGTCCCACGACCGAGCTAGTAAGGGGCATGGGTCTAGTCCTGGTTTGACGTCAAAAACTGCTTTGCATGCATGTTTACAAAGACTTAATGCGATGCAAATCAGTTTGTGACGTCAAACCAGGACTAGACCCATGCCCCTTTCTAGCTCGATCATGGGACAGATGATGACTAGATTTTGTAACTTTTACAGCCTATAAAAAGTCAAGATTTGGTTTTAAAAGGCTCAATGCGTTTCGAAGAGGTGCAAAGATTCGTTTAAGCGAAAAAAAAGTATTTTGGGGTTATGGGCACTTTCAGCATCTTATGTCACAAAAACACTTACATTCTTCTGGGGTACCCAGCAGATCAGAAACAACGATGTTGGCTTTATCAATTGATGAAATCGTCCCGAATTTCGCAGCTCACTAGGTCAGCATTTGTCTCTCAAAGAAGGGGGATGAATAGGGATGGTAGCTGGGTGAGGAGTGAGTGTGGGCTCATTTTCTGAACGATACAAAAAGAGATGCTAATTTTCGCTGCCCTCATAACAGCATTGTCAAGTTCTGATCATAGAAATTTGATGCGACGAAGGCTTTATAAAACAACAATTTAAAGGTTTTTAATAAGGAACCATAGGAGAAGTCTAGAAGTCTAGATTTTAACGGCGCTGCCAGACTTGTTGGCTACTTTTAATGTATTTATTAAATGTTTGAACAAGAGATTGATCTCAAGTACGATGTTCTGTCGAAATTAGTTGACCACTACTTGGGTATGAACTGAAGGCGGAAGTAGGAATAAAGGATGCGCAAGACACTTTAAATCGCATTACGCATGTATTTATCACGGGGTGCAGAGGAGTTCTGTTCGATCGTACACGACAAAGTCTCACCTTGTAATTCCAAAATAATTTTACTTTGTACGATGATGATTGTCGAAAAGAAATCTTTCTGATTTGGGAACGTTTTCTGCTTCCATATCCTTCTATATCCCCGATCCGGCTTTCCGCCATGTTTACTTGCATATACCGCATCAACTGACGCTGGCCGCGGGCGCATATGATCCTTGCCGATGGGCAACTAATAAGCTTCGGAAATCGGAAAGGTAAGCCAACCTTTCGGAACCGTACGATCCCACAGTACTTTGGTCCGCGGTACAAGCAAGTAAACATTGCAGAAACCGTACCAGAAAGAGACAAGATCGAGAGACAAGATCGAGGGAAACAGAAGGATATGGAAGCAGAAAACGTTCACAAATCACAAGGATTTCATTTCGACAATCTTTATCGTACAAAGTAAACATATTTTGGAATTAACAAGGTGAGACTTTGTCGTGTACGATCGAACAGAACTCCTCTGCACCTGTGTATTTTAATATTTAAAGAGTATGCACGAAGCGTGCACGGAATTTTCAAGAAGAGTTTTTACATTCTAAATTTATCCTTTACACTGTATGTTCCGCGTATTGCTAAATGGCCATTTCCTAATTACCTTTGGGCTCTTTTTCAATGCGAGTCCTGGTGCTCATGAAAATTAGTTTCCATTCACATGCAAATAACTGAATGGTTGTGCACAAGACCTCGCTTTGAAAAGGAGGCCAAAGGTAATCACGCGTGATTGAAATCTCGAAGTGTGAACTTCTCACCTATTTTTGAATGCATTGGCGAACTATTTCGATCTTCGGACGTCGGAGGCGGCAAATACTTCAATTTCACCAGGGATATAGAACTTCAGGAACTGATACACCAGGGATATGGTAGACTATAATGTGACAGAAACGAAATTTTGAAAAACAAACTTCACAACAAAGATTGGACGTTTCAGACGTTTCCCAGCTACTAACCGCTTGTAACGAGTCTTGAAATCAGTGAGACTTCTGCTTCTGTCACATCACAGAAGAGGTTATCCTTTACCACTAAGTAATAAAAACATTTACTTTACTGCTCCTCCGGCTCAATAAGAAAACTCCGACACAAACATTGATTTTCCCAGCTCTAACGTTAGCCGCCTAAAATGTCACCATAAGTCGCGATCCGCCTATAAGACAACAGTCATGTCTTTCCATCATCCACCAAGATCCCTGTCAAATTTTAGCTGAATTCGGCGGTTTGAATAAATAATAATAATAATAATAATAATAATAATAATAATAATAATAATAATAAATTATGAATTTATATTGCGCAGTTTCCATGACGAGATGATCAACTGCGCATTACAACGATGGATGAAATAAAATAACTAAATGATAAAATACGTCGTTGCGTCGTTGAAAATATTAAAAAACCTTGCTAAGAATAAAGAGGTACACCTTCGATAGTCATGCTAAAAGTAAATATGAAAAAATCACATAGTCTCCTAACTAAGAATAAAAGCCTTACTAAAGGCTTACAAATGAAACGCATATCTCAAAAATTTGGCTCACGAATTTATTCATAGGCAAGTGCGCGACGTTATGAATAATTGATGATGACATGGTTCACGCGGAAGCTGAATTTCTGATTTCCAAGAAAAGTGTCAGCAATATAAAATTAAAATTTGTTGGACCTTAGCGCATGCGCTCTAGCTTTAAGGGGCTTAAAGATGCTCAAATCCTTTGGTTTCTTATTTTTTTTCCGGTCGAACAGGTTTGTGGTTCGACTGAAGGTGGAGTGATTTTTATGACCTGTCAGTTTATGAATAACTCGTTACTCAATTCTCGGAAACTTGATTGGATATCCGACAAAATTGTGGGAAGCTGAAACTATGGTAATCCTGGTCTTCCCGTAGCTAGCAAGTGATCCCCCAAGTTTTGAGGCATTTTATAAAAAGGAAATTGTCCAGATAGTCAAAAACGTATTATTTCAATTAGAGCGAAATAAGCAACACCTCACCTGAATATTCCTAAATAATGTGTGGGTTATGGAACGCCAGGACTGTCTTATGTCAATTTGCTTTATTATATGCAGTGCAGTTCCCATTATATGCAGTGCTTTTTTTTATTAGATGCAGTACTCCTCTCATTATATGTGCTATTTATGATGTTATATGCGATGCTTTTGTGGTTATATGCTGTGGTTTTGCTACTATATGAGGTGCTTATGTCATTATTATGTAGTGATTTTTTCATATACCCACATTTTGGCGTTATATAAGCAGTGTTTTGTCATTATATAGCGTAGTTTACGCATTATATGGTGTACAAACTTGCTGTCCTTTCTTCGTTATATCGAAACGTTATGATCTACCCACAATGCAAAGCAGGCGTGTCGGATTCAAGCTCCTCGCAGCCCGACGCCGCCATTTTGGTCTGTTTTCGAAAGACGAAGAAAGGAGTCTATTATGAAAGCCATCCTTAAGCAATTGGGGCTTAGTACCCTTTTGGAAAGATTCAGCGATGACAAAGTGGATCCGCATGTCGTATTGGCCATGTCGGAAAGTGCTCTAATTCGCATAGGGGTCGCGACCATGGGCGATGGAATTCGTATCAAACAACTGTGCAGGGAAGCCGGTAGACTGCAGTGGGGACTCGAACAGTGCCGATTCTGTCAATCGCGATTCATCCGGATCGAGTACATCTGCTAAGCTCTGAGCTCTTGTGTGTGTAATGTGGGATATTGAAACATTTGAAGCCTTTCTATCTTACACAGGTGGCCAAAGAGGCAATGTATCCCTCCCCCACATTCTCAAATTTGCAACTGGAGCAAAAGATTCCAACAAAATTCCAACAACATGGACATCCTCAAACTTTGGAATTGATGTTTATCTCAAAGCTGTTAGCATTGTCAAAAATAGCTTAGTTCAGTTATAATTGAAGGGCTTAGAGCATAAACTGCCTATGTGTAATTTTAGGTCGTTTTTCGATTTTGCTCGGAAATGAAACCAAAATCAGTGAATGAAAATATCGGACAATGTTTTTGAATCGAATTGCTTGCAAGTCACATGCAAAAAATGTGTTTCATATCCGAGGAAAATCGAAAAACGACCTAAAATTACACATAGGCTGTTTATGCTCTCAGCCCTTCAATTACCAGTGGATATAAATATCGGCATTGTCATAACCTTGACAGAAGAATTGTTTTGGTCTTCTACAAGGACCGACAGGACAGGAGGGGGGGGGGGGGGGGGGGGATTGGGATTAATTTCTCACTCATTGGTGCATGAATGCACATATGGTATTATGAATTTAATCAAACTGCCAAATGCATGTTTACAGGGCAGGAAATGGTTGCTTCACTTAAAGAACAATGTGTCAGTGCTGATTTGGAAGATCATTGGCATCATGATTATATTGTTTACTTCTTTGTGCAAGAGATTCTCCTGTCTCAAAATACTTCTTCCAATAAAGAGGTTGCATTTATATTATTTCTTTTAAGGTAACTGTATTAAATGTCTTTTGTACTTTACTGACATTTCTTCTTCGACTTTTAATGACTTTTAACATGATATTGATAGTTGCATGCACTGCTTACTGAAGTTGATTGCTAAATGAACTCCAAAGAGAAAATTGACAACTGAAAAAAACTTATTGAAATGTGATTTGAGTTGATATTTTATTACTATATTAATTATTATATTATTATATTATAATATCATATTACTTACAAAATGATATTAATATAACATGTCACCGCATTTCATGATTGATAGCATATCAGCAGTAAATCACTACAAAATCATGTTTGCTTAGCCAATGATTCTAACAGTAACTTAACACAAGAACGAAAGTCACAAAAAGAATCTCAACAGGAAAATCCAGTAGGGTTGTCAAGTATAAAAGTAATGGCAAGGTGCCCTTAAAGACAGAACCCCTCGCCCCTCAAAAAAGATACCCAAGGGAGTAATCTAAACCTAGAATCACACTTCCCACATAAATCGAAAACAGTATTGCCTTAATTTCCTCATTGACTTGCTTACTTTGAGAGTTTCACAGCTCTCATGCTTGGTTTTTATGTTGCTCACTTTGCACTCTTGCAGTAGCTTCTTTGAAAGTAGTTCCACAGACAACCCAGGGGCCGGGTTGTTCAAAGAATAATACAATGTATGGTTATTGTTACGTTTTCTTAGTGCTTTGGATTATAGAAACACTTTCATACAAGATTAATGGAACAAAAACAGTGGAATAAAGCATCCTCTGATGGAAGAGGCTTACTTAGTGTCGGTCTCACCAGCTTTAGACAGTTCATGCATGTATTTGCCGTTGGAAGAAAACTTTCTCAGCTTCAACAAACATAATGAATGGGTGATAAGAAAACCCAAGAACTCCTCTTCTGCTCCAGTTGCAAATTTGAGAATGTGGGGGAGGGATACATTGCGTCTTTGGCCACCTGTGTAACATAGAAAGGCTTCAAATGTTTCAATATACCACATTAGACACACGAGAGCTCAGAGCTCAGCAGATGTACTCGATCCGCATGGCCAGAATTAAATTTCACGCACGCGCAGTAGCTATTGACACTTAGAAAAACAACTACGAACACAAACAACAGAATTTTACAGAGATATGTGAGAAGGCACAACTTCTACAATAAATAGCACGAGCTGCAACAAAGATAAACAATTTGTTCGATCTCATATTGAAAGTGTAACGTGTTTAGATATTAGTTTCGGCTAAATTGAATTCGCAGATTTAAGTTTCGCACTTCCCAGCAAAAAAGTATAAAAAATATATTTTACCTTCGTCTTCCATACAAATGTCTATAAAATCGACCATCGCGCTCCAAAATGCCACTTTTCGTTGGTTCCTTCCTGACGACAACACAATTGACAAATTCGCATTTGTTCGGTCCGAAACTTCAAGAAGACATTCGTCTCTTTCAAATTTCAGTGTTTTCGTCCTCTGAAAATGCATCCTCGTCCTTCCCATCTCATCCAAACAAAGGCAAAAGTTCGGCTCGTAATACAAACACGCGGTAGCGTGACGACTTCAGTCATGCGAGGATCCCTGCGTGTTAAAATACTGTCTTCACTTCACAACATCTTTGTTCATTTTGCGCCGCCATCTTGCTCTAATAACTTGGTGTAGGCCTAAGTTAGTTTACAGGACTAATGATTGGTCCTATTATATGGCCACCATAGTGATTATATAAAAAACTCATTATTGGTGAAATAAACAAACAAGGTAAAATTGCCGCGAAATATAAATGAATATGACTTATGAATGACTTGTACACATGACTAAGAATATAAACTGTTGAGGTATTATTTAATTTATTTTTTTGTAATCCATACCTCGTCTTTATCGTTCAACTTTTTCATACAAAACGATCGAAGCTGTGTTATCTCATCCCTAGAGCCTGCGTCTCGGTCAGCGGTGCCGCGTGCAAAGGTGAAATGAATTTCTGGCCATGGGATGAATCGCGATTGACAGAATCAGCACCGTTCGAGTCCTCACTGCAGTCTACGGCGGGTTTACCTAAAACATGGAATCCGGAATCCGGAATCCGGAATCCGGAATCCGGAATCCGGAATACGAAATATGAAATCCGGAATACGGAATGTACAGAAGTTTGGTAAAAAATTTTGACAAAGGTTGAAGTCACTTGGGTAATAATATGGTCAACAAATTATATGATGACTTAGCCTGAGTTTTGCAGCAATCAAGCAATCAAGCAATCAATCAATCTAGGGCAGCATTTTAATACTTTGGTTTTGCTTTTAATAAACCGCCTGATTCCTTTAAAGCACACAGCTTTCAATCACACTTCAACGATACTAATCTATGGGGCGCCGATTGGGACATTATTGTATAATATAATAATATATTTTAAACTTTCAATTTATGCTAAACTACTGGTGTTATGGAGTGTTCTCCAACATGAACTTTATGCGGAACTCAAGAGTTATGGGCAACTTTACATATGCAGATATCGTGGTAATTTTTTAGTTTGTCCTAAACTGGTTCTTTTGTGGAGCGTTTCGACTTGAATTTATGCCAAACTCAAAATTCATGCCAAACTCAAATTCTATGGTCAACTTAAAATCTATGGTCAACTCAAAAGTTATGCTCAACTTCATATTTATGGCATGATGCATTGCGCGCAAACAACCTGCACGGGAGGGACTGGTACGGGTGGCAGCGTTCTTTCATACAAAATGGCGGTGAGGGTAACACAAAGAAGACCTAACCGTCTTGCTTCTTTTTTCACTGCTGCAAGGCAACTTGTGTCTGAAGTGGAATAGTACTTTTCATCTGATGAAGATGGCAACCTTGACCGGCTCGAACTACTGGAGGGTCGTCTGGAAGAGGCCTGTGAGACCCTATATGTTGTCATTCAGCGATCGGAGGACTTGAGCTCTCAAAACCCAAACAACCTGGAAATGGCTCAGTTTAACGCTGACATGAATGGTCTATGCCGTCACTTAAACCTACTAAGAAGCCACTTTGGGGCTCAGGCAGCTAAAATGTGATTCACTTTTTTGCCAATGTGATCCTTAATTTAACATTGTGGGGTTGAGTGGACACATTTCGAGAATTTAGTGATCTATATTGAGTTTGAACACTTTGCAGTTTGCTGTTTGTGTTTTCATGGAAAATTTGTACATGGTTTGGCAAATGGTCAAGCAAAACCATTGAAGCCCAAAACAATGGAAAATTTGAAATTTTCATCAGACATAACATGTAAGGAATCCATGAGTTGATTAATCATTACATGCTTACCCATTGTTGATTACATATCTTCTACAATACTGCCCACCTAATTAGAATTTCTTGCACCCTTCAGGCAATATTTTATTATTGTTTATTCCAGAGTGGTTATTGCCATGAAAAAATGGCTCTCTAATTACAAAAAATGGAGAGAAAATGTAGTAATTATTATGCAGTGCTCAAAATATACAAAACCACTAAACATAAACTCAACTATGTGCACAAAACATGACACAAAATAAGTGACCATTTTTTTTTGAACGAGTGGTGGAGAGAATAAAAATCATCAGCACAACACAACACAACAATGGAAAAAAATTATCAACCACAGCATATGTCAAAAGTAGGTATGTAAACTATTCTTGATAGGGTGTTGGCAGGGAGATTTGCAGCCACAGGGTAGAGTGGATAGCTGATCAGTGAAGCCACCAGTAATCAATGATTAATAAATGACTTGGTGTATTCATTAGGCAAAAATTACTCAATTAGTATTGCCTCCCCCTTTTCAATATTCCACTCATTCTATTTCCTACCAAGGGGCCTGTTTTGCAGGTTACATACAAGCTGCATACATTCTGAGGCATAATGACCTACTGTTTCACCTACATTTTTTTTTTACCAAAGTTATCACATTTGTGCACCTGCATTAGATTTGCACAGTGACTTACATGCAGAATTACAACTGTACAGAA
>JAEMWC010000563.1:575000-586755 GCA_016490735.1 Pachyseris speciosa | reverse complement strand
GAAGAGAAGGAGCGAACACCTGTCCGGCCTATTATGTGAAATTAATTCACATGTAACTAGTCAATAAGTCTTTAAGATTCATGGGAAACTTACACAGTTACATGATCGTCAATAATATTTAAAAACATTTTTCACATATTTTTCTCTCTGTCGTAATATTCGTAGCCTCAGAATACCATATTTGGCTCAAGAGGAATCCCAACGGAAGAATCACATGTGGCTATATTAACAAGTATAAAGTTACACACAACCATTCAATTAAAAACCTTTCCAAGATGCAGTGTCACGGGAACTAATATAGCATATATCCAAACAATTTAGAGGCTCTTCCAATGACGAGTTGAAATTAAGCAAATTTTAAAAGAAAGTACATAATGTGCCACAATAAGTTATTGCCAATTTCATCCAAGACGGAATAACTGTTTTGAAGAATATTTGGCCGTTGCGTTTGCGTTCGACAAACAGGTCTCCTTTGATTTCCAAAGTTTTATTAACAATCCATGACACTGCGCCTTTAATATATCTCACTGGCCCGTTCATGGGGAAAATGCTGGCTCAAAGCGTCGTACAAAACGTTTACAGCCATTTTGTATGTCTATTTTAGGTATTTTGTCCGTCTCTACTTCAGTCATTTCAAGCACTTTTCCAAGTGAATAATGACCTGTAGCGACATTATATTAAGTTTAAGATGTGTTGCGGATTCACCAACAAACTGTCGACTCAAAATATCGCCAACAGTATTTGCAACCTCGTTTATATAACTATATCCTTCAGTTGTTTTTGGTTTTCTCTATATAATAACGTTTGCAGCCTGTGTGTAACATAGTTGGCTCCATATTCGGCAAATTCGACATCAAAAACTGAATCAAACTATTTAAATGTCGAGTTTGTCAATCTTAGAGTTAAATGATTCCTTTAGTAGTATGGATTCATATTTTATGCTTGTGCAAAAATGCCGCGTAGAGCAAGATTTGTTTGGAGCTTCAGGAGCTGATTCTGTCAAGCCAAAGCAATATTTCACCCAAGGATTCTTGGCCTTGGAATGAATAAAAATGCCATGAGATAAAGATCACTAGAAATAGAATACGGGCAAAGAAATTGTTAGACACAAAATGTCAAACTGACGTCCCAAGGCTAAGAAAGGGACACAATGAAAACTTCGTGTTGAATGGTATAGTTTATTCCAGTACCACGGGGCGAAACTAGCTCATACGTGCAGCTCCCAAATACTATTCTAAAGATTTTAAAGCCGGATGAGCCTTCACAAGTAGGTCTGTAAGGGGAACGAAGCTCTCCTTTTAGAAGTTGTTGGTTTTGTATAACGTGCTGTTCCGATTCCCCTTAAATGTGTTTTAGACAGGCAATGACTGGTTATATTGAAACTACTGCGGAACATCGATTTAACAAGCCCCCTCTGATACAACGAAATCTTCGTATTCTTCTGCCTGGCCAAGTTACAGGCAAATATATGTTAAAGAACGTCGATATTACGAAATCTCCGCGTTATAACGAACACAATCCGAAATCCCAAAAGCAAAAAATATACCGGACATAACGAATAAGTGTCAACACGTTGCAAAAAATGAAAGCGAACAGATTCTCGCATCCTTTGATTTAAGAGACAATGATACCTTGAGGCCGGAAAAAAGCAATTTAAAAGAGGAGCAGGTTAAAAGATTTGAACCATTACGTACCATATTAGAGTCGGCAGTTCCTTAGTGAATTTTTAATTAAGATCTCTAAAAGGTTTTTAATTGCCTGCACAAGGGTTGTGTGTAACTTGATAGGCATGGAATATCGATATCACCATTACGTGAATGTTTTTATTATTACTGCGATTCGCAGTCTTAAGCTAACTATTGACATTCAAATGTGTCAATAGTCAAGAAAGAAGTCTTAAACAAATTCTAAACATAACTTACGATAATTTGATCCGGAAGTTGCTTAGTAAACCTTAAAGACTTGTTCAACGATTATTAATTGACTGCACGTGGAGAGTGTAACTTAATATAAGCTTTGATATCGATTTACTTTGGTTCTCTTATAAATTTAAAACAAAACGATTTTCCCTTTGCCATCCTTTACACAAAGTCTGTAAAACTGGCAAGATAGAAAAAAAAAGTGAAACTACGAAAGATAGATAAGACGGCTTAAACATTGTTGACGAAATTTTGGGCAATAAGTTTCTAAATGAATCCTCAATAAAATCACTTACACGTATTAAATAACCGGTTTGTTTACATGTTGGTGCATGCGTAGATTTCGCCACAGGTATAGTTCTGTCGCTCTTCTTTAACAAAATTAACGAAGCGATTTGTCTTGGGTGATCCACAAGTGTCACGATAATGAGGAAAAGAAAACAGAAGAAAAACAGTTGAAGGCATTTCAGTAGTAAATAAGACTAAGAAGTTAATCGGTTTTTGGCATCTAAATTAATAGGCATTGGGTATCGCCACAGGCAACCGTTGCGTAAAAGAAAACTAAAATACACAAGGGCTGTATATGCTACTAGACTGAAAGCAAATTTAAAAGAAGAAAACATTAAAATGCTTTATTTATTGTTGATTTAGTTTAGTCTCCTCAGTTATATATAGTAGAGCATCTGTGCTCGGCTACAAAGATTTGAGACTTTAATAAAGTGATATTATTATTATTATTATTGTTATTGTCATTATCATTATATTTTATTTTATTATTATTATTATTATTTTATTATTATTATTATTATTTATTATTTATTATTATAACCATAACATCGCCGGTGGTGTTTCGTTCAGATCTTCAGTGAATTTTTAAGACTTGTTAAAGGTTTTTAATTGACTCCACATAATTATGTTTATCAATTAACTCGCCACTATTGATTGCTTCTTTTGCTTAGTTTTTTTCTATAGTAAATTTGTTTTGGCGATTAAATTTAAGTGAATCTTCCATAACGAGCAGCTTCATTACCCAGGTGGGTTGACTCAACAAGGAAGAACTCAAGAATGGATTCCAAACGTCTCTTCATGTTCCTGACTTTGTGGTTGATGCTCAGTTCCATTATGTTTGACCAAGCGGAGTCCTTTGAGCTTCCACAAAAGTCAAAGAAAAAAGCAAAAGAAGAAAAAACACGATGATTTCATCTCTTCCAATGCGATCAAAGAATGGAAAGCAGCCTCTTTAGTCTTGGTATGTAATTTATGTTTTTAAAACACACACACAAAAACTTTATAAAAAAAACTTCTTACAGACAACAGTGCACCTTGGCTTTTGCATTATTGTGGATCCAGCATGTACCCGGCATATCCACACACAAAAACGTTTAATGAAAACGTATTTCAAATAGATAGCCACGCTTTCAAATAGACAAGGGTCGGCCTTGTCTAAAACATTTTTAATTGGTCTTTTCAGAGTGTAGGTTTATCTCTCTAGTTTGTTCGCAGTTTTTGCTGATGCCAGCAACTGAGTGCAGTAGGCAACTTCAAATGACAATAAAACACGTTCGTAACAGTATACATTTTAAAACGTGAAAAAAAAAAAAATTGTCTTGATTGTGAAAAATATCCTTTAATTGCCAAACGACGAATTTCATCCGAAAGGAGCTTTATTTAGCGAGGCTTACTGATTGTCAAGATACTAAATAAAGTTGATAGACTATCAGCCACAAGTTCTCAAGCTAACTTGTTATACACCAGCCTCATCAAATTACCACGATTTTACGGTCGCAGAACCTTTTCTGTAGTACAGTGATGATTCCAACCATTTAATCCCAACTACTCACGGAAACTGCATCAAATCCGTCTCATTACCGTAACAAATATATTTAGCGAAGCCTAAAAGCTGGGCTCCATAACTATTTTTATGATAACTTGCGTTAACAGAAGTCTTGTTACCTGTGCAAAGGTAACAAAGGTGACGTGTGCCGATCCGTGCCCTTGCAAATTCGCATGGCTTTCTTAAACCAATATTCGGTGACAAAAATAGGCGACAACAGGTCAAACGCAGAGTGTTAGCGTCATAATGAACTGTTGGACCGCAAACGTTTTTTTTAACACTTAATGACTAGTCCCGAGGGGAAAAAGTGAATTTTGTTTTCCCGAGAATCTCAATGTTTTCCGAGACGAAGTCCCCTCGGGGACCAGTCATTAAGTGTTAAAATATAACTTCTCATTATTGAACCTCTACTTGTTCGACTGGCGGCGATGAAGTAAAGAAAGTAAAAAAGAAAGAAAAACTTACCGTCATGCGCTCACGTTCTCACCAAAAACATTTAATTGGGTCATTTTACGTTTCTGTTTTGAGAAGACGCCATAACAACGACAAATACCAAAATGTAAATCGCACGTCCAGAGCGATTGTATTTGTTCATTAACCCTATTGTCTTGCGGCGTTCCCGTTGGCGTCGTCGCCTGCTTACTCTTCAAATGTGCAAGTCTTAATTTTTAAGTCACTGATCACCAAAAACAAAAGATAAATATCATGATGTTTGAACAAATTTCTTCTCGTTTTATTATACGATATGTGTGAACATCATTTAGGACAGTTTCCTTACTTGGTATCATGTCGCGGCTGATTTACTGGAATTGTTTTCTTAGAGTGCAGAGGAAGACCAAGACAACACCCATCAAAGGTTCAAACCTCGCTAAGGATAAGCTGGTGCACAAGACGACATCAAGTTTTGTTTAAGAGCATTTATATTAAGAAGAATTATTGAAATTTCATTTGTAAATTTCTCGAGAGATTCAAGAAGTAAAATCACACTAAGCTGTGAATTATATGTCAATTGAAATAATAAAGCTAATTAAACTTTCATGATAAACTTCCATCTACGATGAATTTGGTTGAGAGATCTTCTTTGTTCTTCTCTGTGATTTTCCCTGCCCACTAGCACATTTAATTTTTGATAGCTTCCTAGACCCCTGTATTCTCTTAAAATAAAGACAAGATAAACCGTTTGTGTGGCTGAAAATGGGGAAGTGGTTGAAAAAGTGCCCAATTAATGTCTTGTTCCCATGACCCATGGAGTGTGAAGAAAACACTACCTGCAGCCCAAGGGGGTGCACATCATGGATGAAGAAGAGGGAGTTGGCCTTCTCACAGGACCACTGTGAGCATTCCTGGGTAGAGAGGCGGGAGTTTGGGCCTCCTCTCTGATTGGAGGGAGTGGGTCTCCACTAACCTAAATCCATGGGCTAGAAATTGGAGGAAGTTGTGCCCCCAAGAATCGAGTTCTATGGGGAGCAAAAGTGTGACTAGAGGGGCACCCCTATTCCCGTGTTTATCTGACCACTTAAACATAAACTTGCAAAGAAAGGGGATGCTACTAATCTACAGTGTAACTTGGGAATTAAATTAAAAGCTTTAATACTGGAGCGGGAGATTGATTAACAAGTGAATTTTCATTTGAACAGTTAACATACGTAAGCCAATCTAAAGTGAATAACTTAATTTCTGTAAGAGCTCAATCAGGTTCATTCAAAGAATTAGGGGTACCGGCAACAACAAGTTTCAGTAAATATCTGTTCGGTGGAATTAGTTCGCCTCAGGCTTTCGGCGTCGATTAAAGAGTGCGCTTGGATTTTCGTAACTGAAATGTGGCCTAAAAGATTCGTAATGGGGAAACCATAGTCCCTGAGGTTTTCGAAAAGGCCGTGACTGCTGTTTCTGGCAGGCAAAAGCGTCAGCTTACATTTTCGGATCAAAGAAAATATAGCCCTAGAAAGTTTCGTGGAAAGCTCATTTCAGCGAGCATTTTCTGAAAGGAAGATTTTGTTCGCTTACATTTTCGGGGAATTAAAATTTCAGCTAAGGAATCCGAATATATCAAATTCTTCTAGCTAACGAAATCATCACTTTAACACAACTTGAGGTTGGTTTGGCTCGTTGGGTGCCCCTGAAAAATCAACATATCTACAGTAAGCCAACTTTTAATGCATACAGTAGTACTATTCATAACTATTCGTAAGTTCATTCAGTCAGTGAACAAAAAGTTCATTCAATCAACCGCGTTCATACCAATATCTAGCTTAGCCATCAACACTAACCCAAATAATAATTCGAGTAATTTAAATGCTAGCGTACAGAAACTGACCTAAGTACAATGATGATTTGCTCAAGGATTTACGTTTTCATTTAACAACATCCTTGATGTCTGAAGAGCCCATGCGAGCTATACTATTGAAAGGTTTAACTGAGCGAGGGAGAGCTTTGGGTGTGTGAGAGGAGAAGAAAATATTCCGGACCGAAACGGTGCACTGTAGTTTATCTCGAGCATACGAAAAGGCAGCGAACAAATTTAGGGAGCGTGCATCGAGATGGCAAAGTTCATTCTGATTGGGTGATTTCTAGGATTCTCACGTGAGATTATTCTGTGGTGAGCGATTGTTTGGGGGAAGCTCATAGCTCAAAATAGAAACAGGAGTTGTTCATTAACTGAAATTCATTTCATACGTTCAGTAAATTGTGATTTTTCAGCGAGGATTTAGCCTGAAAAGCCAGCAAAGAACAAAGATTATAACAATGTATCGAAATAAGATGACTACTTTTACGTGGAAAGCATCGTAATTTCAACCTTTTCATAAAAACTCGCTTCGTTGCCAAGCAACCTTAACTATCCGTTGTAAGATAGCACCTCCACAAGACAAGTGCAAGGTTAAAGACATGTTTGTCTCCCTTATATTATGCTTCGGTTGCCTGTGTTTTAGCTGTCAAAAGTATTGTTAAGAATAAAAAGACGTAGGAGATGACTATGAATAAAGTCTTCCCTTTG
Organism: Pachyseris speciosa; assembly: GCA_016490735.1. NCBI lineage: Eukaryota > Metazoa > Cnidaria > Anthozoa > Scleractinia > Pachyseridae > Pachyseris > Pachyseris speciosa. The sequence continues at coordinate 580,007 of JAEMWC010000563.1, read as the reverse complement.
TTCTACAGATCGCCATGTAAATTGATAGCCGTTAAAAGCTCAACGGGTGGCCTTGCTACTGCACATCCTCGAGGTAGAACAAAGCAATTCCTCGGTGGTGTTTGAATACAAGACTCGTCAATGACAACATCATAACAGCCAAGCCAAGCTGAACTAGATTGTTGGTATAATTTTCAAGAGGGGACTCAAATGGATCCAAAACGACTCTTTATCCTATTGAGTTTGTTACTGGTACTCTGCTCCGTTCTAATGGATCAAGTGGAGGGTCATTTTGAAGGGCCAATGGGAGAAAGAAGAAGACGAAGATGTTCCCGGAGAAGACGAAGAAGGTGTTCAAGAAGACGAAACAGAGGTGGAAAAAAGAAGGAGGACATTCCTTCACGTGTCGACAATGTTGTCGGCATGCGGGCTGTCTGGGTATGTAGAGATTTTGTACAAGCAAAAAGAGAAATCATCATTGAAAATTTTCAGTATTCAACCCGCCTTTCAGATTGAAATAAACGTTCTGTCATACTGTTTTACTTCATGTATATCAAACGCATGATAGAAATGCATATAACATCAAATGGAAACTCAGAAAAAAAAATTCGAGTTCCAGATGGGATTTGAACCCACGACCCACCGCGATCTAGACGGACGCTCTAACCACTGAGCTACTAGAGACTCTATGGTGATCAAGGGTGAAATGTGGCCTTTCGACTGGAACCGCATCACGCGGTCACACAGCCAAATGATGACTAGCACATATGACTCATAATTACATCACGTAGTAACATTAAGGCATATCGAAGATAAGACAACAGGGTCGTGGGTTCAAATCCCATCTGGAACTCGGATTTTTTTCTGAGTTTCCATTTGATGTTTTATGCATTTCTATCATGTTGTATTTCTTAATTCACTCACTTTAGAGGTTTGGTTATATCAAACGCTTCGTGTATATAACACTTTTTCTCGTTTCCCATATTGTGGTCATTTAGAAAATTTCTACTACAAAGGAAAGCTCTCTCCAAACTCATGGAGTTTCTTCCACCCTTCTAGGAATCAAAGCATACAACGTAAAATTAATGCGTAGCCCATACTTATATGACCTTTTGGGGGTTTGTGTACCAAATCCTTTAATAGCTGCGAAAACGAAAGTCTGAAAAACTATAGGGTGTCTTTTTCTTGACCTCTTTTATCTGCAGTACTGATATGTGTTTTCTTATCGGATAAGGGCATGTTTACTTCCGGATTTCACGTACACTGCAACTGTTCGTGAACTGAGCTGCAGCGTGTTGGTTAGTGCATCTATGTGCTAAGGAACTATAGAGACTACGGATGAGGTCGTGATTGCTGATGTCAGAGATCGTTGGTTTTAATTTTCCTCGACGTTTTTTTTTTTTTTTTTTTTTTCTCTAGGGTGCAGAGGAAGAATGAGGAACCATCCTTTGGTTTGATGGTCTCTGGTGAACTGGCTTCTATAACACAAACAGGGAGATGATTTTAAAAAGAGTTAATAAGAAGTAAAGCAGTTAGAGCTACCAAGGATAAAATGTAAAGGAATTTGAGAACTCAATTGCATCACACAAAGAAACGTCGAAAGCTTGTTGGTTAAATGCATGCAGTAATTTAAAAACAATCAAAATAAACGTTTATCCATGATGAATTTTGATACTTAAGATTTTTTGAGTGTTTTTCCTCCACCAATGACAAATATGTTGCCGGGTTCAGGCATAACATTTCCTTAGATCTTCACCCTGAATTCAGTTTCATGACGTATACGAAACACTCTCGACCCTTAAAAAAATGACCGCGGCAAAATAGAGAGTCTTAGGTACTGAGTCCTGAACAGGTACAAAATGTCTCGAACATATACTTAACAATTATTCCGCGAAATCGCGCGCGGAATATCGCCTGATACTTAGCCAACGAAGCCGTAGGCCGACATGGCTAAAATTAGAAGATATTCCGCAATATTGAGCAGGATGATTGTTTTATTATCCAAGACAATGATAACAAAGTACAATTTACTGAGTTTACTGCAGAAAAGCTGGAAAAGCCGCCATTTTTCCCCGCGACGCGCGAAATTACGTATATCGCAGGATATATGTTGAGTGCGCTGGAAGAAAATCGACCGAGCTCTGACCATATTTGGACATTGTCACAATGTGTTAAGTAACAACAATGTTTCAGTGCTGTAGGAACTTTAGAGGTGGGATTACAAACTAGGATCAGGGTAAAAATCGCAAAAGGTACGGGTACCCATTCAAGTAATAATGGAAAATCAGAATGAAGATTGCGGAAATCTTTGTCCTTCAAGTGAAGACCATTTCTCGTGAACACACTTTGAACCAAGGCAAACGCAAGGGTAAAGAAAAGCTTATTCTCATTCAAACCTGATACGTCCGTTAAAGGTAAGCCGCACTTTATACTTTGAGAGTTAAAAGCGTATACGTCCGTTGTGAGTTTGAGTGTTTACTAAAACATTTTACGATAAGACACGCACACAAAAAAGTAGGAACAATCAGGTGAAAGGGTCCGGTTTCCCGGAAGTCACGTAGTTAAACAGAAAAATGTGGCACACAGCGCCCACCAGTCTTCACATAACTCGCTAGCTCAGTTTAAACTGAATTATAAAGATTTTAGTAAATCATAAATTGATTTGATACCCTCACAGAATCACGAAAAAATTGCCATCTCTCAAAGTAAACACCTTGTCATTAAAGTGACTCATCACATTTGCATTGCGCATCCTTACTGCGTATAATTTATATGGCGTCATTAGCGCGCGCTCGTGCACGTGCACATTACAAACATGGCGGATTTGCCTTGAAATTGAGCTCTGTCAGTTGAAAAAATGGCTATAGCTCACCAACGAGCACCGAGGCCCCGCCTTGTTTCCACTCATTTCAATCATGAGAAAAGACTGGTCTGATTTCTACTGTTGAAATTGTGATAACTAAGGAAAATAGCAGATACACTGTGGGTTTTTCTTTTTTGCACTTTGGTAACCATGGCAAAAAGTCTGGCTCAGATTTTTAATCAAAGCTTCAACTTTCTATGTAAATCAAACGTAAATGTTTATTTGAGTGCGACACAATATATTGACTGTACTTTAATGGGTATTCTCAGGAGTCTGGACTCACAAAGCTTTTGGAATAACTTGGAATGCCTTCTTTTAATAAGCATTCAATAATATCAAAATTGGACATTTTTTAATGCTCTACTGAGCGCGGGAACTTAATGAGCGCGAGCATTTTTCTTTCTGAAGACATTTATGATTCTGACTCTTTGTATAAATTGTCTCTATTCTTAGTTTAGCTAGGATAGCCTCAGCGCGCACTCATAATTAGCGCTAGCTTCTCAACACAACATTTAAACCCTGGAGGGTATACATGAGATAGCTGTGTATAAATAAAATCAAAATAGATATATTATAACAGGCGCTCCTCACAGACTAACTGATAATAAACAAAATTTCGATTTCCTAGCTTAGCTGTTAATTTCGTACGTGAACCAAGACAAAACCGCATTTACGGCTACCTCGTGAAAGGTCAGTACGGACAGAATCACCAGCGCGTAAACTTTAAGGCCGATTTCCGAACCCAAACAAAGCCAAAACCTGTCGAATATACATCAAATTACGCCAAATCTATTCTTCTTTTTCATATTTTATTCTAGGCCCAGACTCCGTTGCCTATGTTTGAAAGCGATGAAGTGTTCTCTCCGAGAAAGCTCAACGCCAACTTAAACCTTAAAAATCCCGAACGAAAACGTTTGCTGAACGCGATGGCCTCGTTCAAATACAACCAAATAAAAGCTAATATATCGAAGTTTTAGAAACTGTAGGTAACAAAGGCAGCGAATCAAAGTAAATATCGGAACAAGAGGCTATAATTAGCCTAAACTCGGGCCTGCATAGGCTAAGAGAAAAAAAAGAAGTCTAATTGCTACTTCTACGGTTCGAGCCTTAGACCACCTGCTTTAGAAACGGTGACACTGACAACTACACCGTAGATGATCAGGACAGATTATGAGGAGAAAATATTTTTTTTATTCCAAATTAAATGACTAATCACATTGGTTAAATTACAGTTTCTGCTCAGCGTTAGAGAACGAAAACGCTTATTGAGCTGACTAGGATTCGTGATATGGTCACAGAAACCTTCATTACTCATTGAAGCATCTCTTGCAGAAAAACAATTAAAAAAGAACTAACCGAATTAGAGGCTTGAAAATATCTTTCGTGAAGAGTTCCATGCAAGAACAACTGCAGTGAAGGTCACGTGACACGCGACACGTGAAGATGAACGGAAGTGAGCTTCGTGAATGAAACACGTGCGGTTCTACCACGAACGGCGTAAGCGTTTGTTAGTGGTTTGAGCGTGTTGTCACAGCTGTAGGCACTTTGATCCTTCGAAGCTTCGACTCACCAGATAAAAGACATGAAAAACTATAAGCTCAACAAAAGCTCGAATCCGGAGATCGTTCGGTTTGTGTATGAAACAGGACGGCGACGACAAAAAATAAGAAGAAGAAACGCCATTTTAAGACTCGTACACTCCACGGCCCGAGTGAAAATAGAAAAATCTTGGAAAATTAGCGTGTTTCTGACTGACCCGACTTTGCGTGACAGGTCACAAAAATCCCATAGAGCCAGATGTTAACCATGATTTTGATATGAACATTAAACGTTGTTCTGAAGCTTTTATATGTATGTTTTAGTCTTTGTATCAATAAAACATGTGTCTGTGACGTTGATTCCGCCTAATACGGACACCTGGAAGACAAGGACACTCTTCCAATGGATTAGTCCTGCCTTGTTCAAGAAAATCAATGACCGATTAACATTTCCCTCACTCCTCCCCCGGCCCACTCCTCTGCCACATCTCCCCCAGTTGACAGTACAGTCTGAGGAGGCTGTGATAGTGAATATAGAAAAAAATGTTATTAAATTCCAACCTAGCGCTGTTTTCAAAACAAAAACAATTCACAGATCATGCATTGAATACACAAACACTCAATACT
>JAEMWC010000563.1:477500-572500 GCA_016490735.1 Pachyseris speciosa | reverse complement strand
AAGACTAGAAAGTCTAACCATTTGCAGATGTAATTACAAAGGCAGCACTATCTCCTCAATTATTTAAAGACCCTGAGTGTTGGTCCGACCGGGGTTTGAACCCCCGACCTCCCGAACGCTAGTCCGGTGCTCTACCACTGAGCTAGCCGGTCGGCGGTTAAACCGGCATTAAAAAGTTATCATTATTTAACCGGAGAAAATTTAGTTATATTCCTCCATCAGTTGCAGGCAAGATTGGTTTCACAAAATCACAAAATTTTAATTTCAGTTTTTTGTTTGTTTGTTTGTTTGATTGATTGTTTATCCGACTTATCTCACGAGCATGTTCACTGGCTATACCCAGAATGGAACGGAGCAATCTAAAGAGAGTCTTTTTCCCGATTTTCTAGTTGACTCTTCAAAGCAATTTACCTTGAGAGAGTGAATAGTATACAAGTTTTTCATGTAGTGAGTTATATTGAAAATCGTATAGCCAACTTGCTTTGCGAATCGAAGCACGAATTAGACATGATTTTACTTTTAACGCCGATCGTTTGCGGCTGTGAGACATCTGATGCGATTTTTCGTTGGTGGGATAATGGACAGCCTATTCTAGGTGTTCAGATAGAAGGGAACGGCAAAAACTGGCATATCAGCAAAATTTGTTGGAAGTGGAATAACATTAACGAAAACGTACAGGTTTGTGAGATCCCTTTCTTTCCCGTTCTCCCTTGCGTTTCGTGTCCCAGTTTTCGCCGCTCCCCATGCACCATCTGAACTCCTGGGACAAGCTATCAATGGAAATAAACAACCACACTCTCCATTAAAATGTTAAAAAAAGCTGTTATTAAATTGAGCGTTAACCGGATCATAAGCTGCGATTGTATGAAGGCTGCAGATCTTGGCGAGGTTAAGACAAATTTCCAATCGGCCAGTTTGTTTGAACGGATCAGATTGATTAAAGGATTTCGCTCGGTTTTTGTAAGAATTTTCTCGCCATTCTATTACCGGTATCTTCAAAACTGATGTGAATTGAATTCTACATAGATTAGTCAGTGACTCGATGGCGAAAAGAATTACACCGGATAGTCTCAAAGATTTTAACTCGTAATTTCGTGACTGGAGAACAAATTTAATGGGGAAAATATTGCCGAGTGCTCTAAGCTACTGATAGAAGATGAGTTTCATGTTCACTACAGCTATATATTTGAGAAATATGGTTATACTTGATAGCTGAGTTAATCTTTTGTCTCACGATTGAGTCAGAAAGATGTGGATCGCGATGTTTCGACCGCTATACTGCTGGTCTTCATCAGGCGATGGTGTCGACTGGCTGCGTGTGAGTATAAGAAGTACCGTGGCTGGTGGTGATTGGTGCGTTTCGATCCTCGCTTAGGCTGTTGTTTATTGGAGGATTTCGATCCTTGACGTTCAGACTAGACATTGTTCCCTCAGCGGTCCGCTTTGGTACTGATCGGCTGTTGTGGTGTTTGATCGTGGGCATCCACGCTTCAGGAATTTCAATTCCACTGTCCCTGTTGATGTTGTGAGGGTGAAGTCTTATGTGAATAGCCCCTTTAACCCTACGGGTGTACCAATGTGGGTCTCGGTCAATAAATTTAACTTCGTCCCAGTGCGGATAATGTCCGGTCGCGTTGCTATGTTCTGAAACGGCGGAGGATTGGGTTCGAGCAAGCCGTATGTCTCTATCGTGTTCCTTGATCCGTTCATGCATAGATCTTCCCGTCTCTCCAATATAAACCTTACCACATTCGCAGGGAATCTTATAGACTGCTCCGTCTTGTTTTACTGGATCGACAATGTCCTTAGGTCGCACTAGGTGTGATCTAAGAGTTGTGTCAGATCTGAAAACAGTCCCTATGCCTTGTTGTTGTAGGCAACGGCGAAGAGCCTCCGATGTGCCTTTGACGTATGGCAGAACCACAGTAGATTTCATTTCGGGTTCAGGCGCGCGTTTCTCGAAACTCCTGAAAACATTTCGGGTCCGAAAAACTACTTTACATATACTAGGTTCATGCCAGAAATTCGATTTCTAATATCTTTAATAATCTTTTATGAAAACTCGTAATAAAATTGAGAAATACACTGCGCTAGTTTGCCAGAAATGCTAGCATCAATCAACAGCAAACCGACTCCAAAAATACTTCTCAGGCCCGAAATGTTCTCCGGAGTTTTGAGAAACACACGCCAGGTTCTTTAGTGGTTGTCCGTTCCTTGGTTTTCGTAAGGTTTTTTACAAACGAAACCGGATAACCGTTGGAAACAAGGACCGATGAGAGGTGTTTTTTTCCATGAGAGATAACTCATGGTTTTGTTATGAGATCTTAGATCACACGATGACGAACACCTTTCATAATATGGTTATACTTTTGGTTTTAATTTTCCTCCATGTTTCCTTCCCCAGGGCAGAGACGAAGAATGAGCAATCGTCCTTTGGTTTGATGGTCTCTGGTGAACTGACTTCTGTAATAGATCCAAGGAGATTGGTTCAAATCCAGTCATGGGCAACCACACTGGGAACACATATTTTTACTGTACAACACATCCACACTTTGGCCTTCTGATGGTCAGGTCCGAGGAGACAGGAATTTGAGAATTCTCAGCTATTGATCATAAAATGTGGTTTTGGATGAAGAGTCTTCCATTTGTTACAACATTTTATTAAGGCTATAGTGATTATCGACATTTCTGCTATGTTTTGGAACAGAATTTATGAATCTTACTAAAAACGCGGATCGATCGACTGGTTGGATTATGTTGGATTGCCAAGTTCGATTGTCAACACCGTGTAAAATGTGCGAACATTGGTATGTTATTTAAATCTCATGTCAAGAAACCCTCTTTTATTTGACTTTTACCAACGATTTGGACAGGGAAAATACTTCAAAACGGTGATTTGATTCGGATTAGCACTTCTCTTTGTTGAGATGTGCGTTACATATGCTGTACAATGTTCTTCTAACTTCTGAGTTTCTGAGCGAATATTAGAATGTACTTGCATTGAAATGAACGACAGTTAATCAATATAGTTCTTTATTTTTTTCGTTTTTGTATTTTTTTTCCTTTACTCTATTTTATTCCACCCGAACGCAAACTAAAACTTCCGTTGACTAAGTCGTAACAACGTTTAGAGCTGTATTTAGGGCTTACACATCGTTTAAAAAAATTATAATCCATATTTCTTCTTCTCTTTTGCCTCATGGGTGATCTGCTCAACCTGAAGCACTTTTAAAAAGAAGCTGTCAGATTTAATACCCATAAGTACTTGAAAGAGATAAATTAAGGTTCATTATCTCATTCATGTGAGAGATAGTGGGAGGTAAACTCCTGTATATTGTCTTAATGTCTCGAAGTTTCGTCTAATCAGAACAATCCGACCTCCTGCTTCTTCTTTGGCTCTTCTTGTTTACCGACGATTTGTAAATAAATCGACTATAAGAAACTGCAAATTATCATTTCTCTGTGTTCAGTAGAAACAGAATTTCCCGTAATTCATCCACAAACCAATTTTGCAAAACAATAAAGACTGAGGCCCATCCACACTAATGCGTTTTCAAAAGACTCCGTCTTCAACTCGAAGAAAACGGACAAAATATTTTCACCCCCACTACCATTTTCGCAGAGTTTTCAGCCATCCACACTAATGCGTTTTCAAAATTATTCGTTTTCGGTGTCATCGGATGACGTAAGCGTTTTCATTTCGATGCGTTTTCCTCTATCCACGCCAGAAACGAGGCGTTTTCAAAACGATACGTTCTCAAAAGACTCCAGTATTGAAACCGATTTCGAAAGTCTTCGATTTCATCAGCGTTTTCGGGCCTTTTAGTGTGGATGATAGGCGAAAGCGCATCAAAACTTATGCGTTTTCAAACGAAAGTAAGCATTTTGAATAAAAAAAGGAAAGAATTTTTAATTAATAGGCGCCAAAGAGATGAACCCCTCCCACGAACTTTGAAAAGCGGGGGAAGTCATTAACTTCGGTGGTTCTCATTAGAAGGCGGCTTGCTGTGAATTCTCGTAAGGTTTTCTTAAAAACACATTTCCTTCCACGCCAAATGGCGTTGATTGTTGGCTTTAATGATGTAATTACAGGATGTTTGTTGAATTGGAGACGAAAGCCTCAGGTAAGCTTGCAAAACATGGGTTCTTCCTCTAAAACTTTCCAACACTGCATGGAAGCACAAACGAAAATGTTCGGACAAGGTACTGAGTAACGAATAATTAATAACGACAATGAATATGGTGATTTTCTAAACACTAAATAAAATATACACTATATTGTTTATGTTTGGTACTGTTGTTTTATTTTGACAAAAGTGGCTCTTTGATGATTTGAATTTGCCGATAAGGCCATAAGTCTGATCAGTTTTTGACCTGCGTCGTGTTCTTCCGCTCGGTTGGCTGTACTGTACTATGCCTTAATTAATTTCAGGGGTTATGGATGGGGGTTAGGATTGGTATTCCCTGGTAAGCTACTGTATAAAGTAGTTATATCCTTCCTAAGGCGTTCAAATTTTGAGTTGTTTTGACATGAAAGTAGCTATAGATTTCAACCCGTTTTTTCTGAATTCTGGACACTGGTGTCCATTTCTGAAAATGAGTGTCGGAAAATAAATGAAGAAATAAAGAAATATACTTAGATCTCAGTTAAGATCAGAATCTAGACACCTGGGGCGGCACAGCCTCAACTAAAACATTCGTGGAGTACCACCCACTCGAACATGATTTGTGCGCCTTCGTATCCAGAACCAAATAATGTAATCATTCGAATGGATCGGAGGTTTTTCAGCTTGTGATGGGTTGAACTTGAGCTTGGGTCGTTTTGTTACGACTGCACTTCGCAGTTGATGATGCAGGTATTTTTTTTAATAATTTCTAGTCCAGAGATTAGTTTGTTGAGGTGAAATCTTTGAATTTTGAGCACATCCGTAGTTAAATTATTTCAATTGCGGGATTGCTTATTGACCTTGCTTACCTCTAGTAAAATTCGAGAAAAATAAAAACTCAGTAACGACAAGGTAGTGATAAGATTAAGATAAGAGGCACGTGCATCATGTGAAAATTGTCATTTTGTTCAAAAAACCAATCGGGTAAAAAAAAAAATTGCCTCGGCAATATCAGCCATCCTTATTTTCAATTTGTTTTTGTTGGGAGATTGTAAAATATCCATTAAATTGTAGACTTATTTAGGTTTAGCAAGAGCTATATAAACACGTAAATTGTTTTTACGATTAATTTAGATGCAAATGATTCTCTTTATCGAGTCGAAATATCTAGAGATGATAATACAGACAGGAAAACATTTGTTTGCTTGATTTAATGCCTCAATTGAAGCGAAGAAAAAGAAAATCAATGCTTTAAGCTGATTTATTTGCGTACCTAAATAACTGCTTAAAAATGATTAGCATTGTTAAGAAGCACCCCGTTAACTTTTATTAATTAATTAGAAATACTCATTATAAAATAACACTACACCTAAAACGTTCCTCATTCTTACTCTCTCTTCATTTCAAAAAGTACAGGATCATGAAATACCCAAGAGTTTTGGTTTTCATGGTGACAATTGTTCTCATGAGCGCCGTACTTCAAGAAGGTGTGACTGGCTTTTGGGTTGGCAGCGGACGAAGACGAAACAGCCATGTTTCAAGTTATGACAGATTTACCCAGCTAGACAAATTTCAACAGAGGGGTGAAAACCTAAAGGTATTGTTCGCTCCTTTTCTTACTGACGGCTGTAAAGGTTTCCAAATTTCCAGCGAATTCCATCCATAGCGGCCACCCGGACTTTAAAGGAATGAATTTCAGCTGCCTGATGGGTGTGGGGAGGATGTACACAGGTACAACCGCTCCCCTCCCCTCCCCTCCTTACACAGGCTTGACAGGCGCCGCCACACTTTGCAGTTTCAAGAAATCCATAAAATAACCTTTAACACCGTCATTTCCTTGTTCTTATTTCACTTAAGCGTTTTTCTGTAGGTTTTGACTTACTTCACTCCGGATTCTGGTGGTTCTCTGAAGCTTTTAGGAAATCTTGCAATTAAAAATACCTAATTGAAGATGGACGCCATTTGAAAATCAGGTTGTTGGTTCGTAATATACCAGTGACTAATGAGTATGTGTCAGAATGAACATATGACCAGCTCCCCGGCAGTTGGCTTGTTAACTCAGTTGGTAGAGCGCTGCACCGGTATCGCAGAGGTCTTGGGTTCGATTCCCGAACAAGCCTGAATTGTTTTTCAGGCTTCAATTTCACTACTGCTTAAGTAGTGTTTATAACTGCGATGATCATCATCCTCATATTCATTCTGTAATCCGCTGTTCAAATATATGCTTTTCACATATTCATTCTCACAGCAAACAAACTCCCAAAACTGGAGATTCTCAGCCCAATGAAATAGCTGGTCTCTAAGTAGCTTCTACGTAAGAACAATTCACGGCAAGAAATGAGGGACATGAGGGGGCGGAGTCAGTTCAGAGCAGGCTAGAGAGCTGTCAATTACTTTCTTTCTTTGGCGAGATGCTATTGGATGATCGTTGCTATAGAAATTCGCAGGCGGTTCAAAATTAAAAAATAAAAGATGGCGGCCCTGTCGAGTAATATACGGTTGCCTGCAACAGTGAAGAAATAAAGATAATAAAGAAAGTTTGTTATCTGGATTTTTTTTCCACTAATAAATAAATTGACTTTTGGCTGTTTAGGTGAAATATCGGACATTCTTGGCGTACGAAATTTATTATTAAAATTGGAAGGAAATGCGCCATTTAAAATGGACTGAACGTCGCTTCGCAGAGCATCCAATCATGTTATACTTAACTCTATTGTCTTTGTCTATCTTGGTAATTTATGATCTTCTAATTTGTTCTTATCTATAGATGCACAAGAGGAATAGTTTAGATCTCCCTCCACGCCTTGAAGAAAGACGGCAGGAAAAAGCCATCATATAAAATGGCCATCATCAGTTCGAGATCCGAGCCAAAAGGTCATACGATACTTTATCCTCAATTATCAAGATAAAAGAAAAAAGGCACAACACAGTCTTACTTGCTGATGATAACGGAAAAATAAAATGATAAAGGAAACTTAACATGCGTAAATTTTATTCAGTACGTTGTTTATATTGAAAGCTTTTGGAACGTTATCAGATGAAATGCAACTGTTATTGCATATTTAGTATTGCACATCTAATTTATAACGCCCGAGGCAGTAATGCAACCCTCACTCTTCATTTGAAAGAATCTAGATGTCCCATCCAGTATTCTCCCGCTGTATGGCCTTGGAAACAATAAATTAACTAAAGGACGAGGTTGATTTAACATTGTTTCCTCAGTTTAATTTTGTTATAATTTAAAGGCGCAACCGGTTTTTGACCCCAAGACCTCTGCCGCATATGCATATATCTAACACCTGCAACAAGTTTGGCAAGTTTGGTCTTGAAATGTTTTATACTTCTAGGACCTGAAAGTCGGTCATATGACATTAAGATCTCATCAGGGAAAGATAGAAAGATAGCGTTTCTGAACACAAATGAAAATCGGTCTAATTAACGATTATCAAAGCCACATATGGCCATTACGCTGTTTTTTGTACTCCATCCAAACGCTGATTCTTACAGTATCTGGCTAAGCAAACTAAAACCAAACTATCACGTACCTTGATAGTTTTACTGTTTCTCCCCATGTCGACCAAGGCTTGAAGCTTCTTCGGTTTATGATTCTCAAAGGAAAAACATCATCCAGTTATAACGAAGACAGTGCTTACGAAACCACATGAGCTTTTCCTTCGTAGACCCGTACGCCAGCCGACCCATTTCGCATGATTTCGCTTTTTGCTTATAATCCAATGGCTGATTCTTAACGGTTCAAACAAAAAAAATCCAGAATTAACATAATTTCAGTAGACGGCGAAACTTCGATGTTTACAGTCTTTAAACGAAGATCTCTCTGAAGTTTTCAAATGAAGCGTGACAGCTAAGAGATGGACCCTTAGAAAAGTTGTGGGTTGGGGGAGGGGGGCGGGGGAGGGGGGGCGAGTGAAGTACAAAAAAATATTCATGCAAGGGAAAATTAAGTGTAAAAGAAATTCTTGTATGCCGAGTAGCCCGGGAAAAAATTTATGCTAGGGAAAGGTTAACGAAAAAATTCATGCGGCTCGAGAATGCCCCAATTCCTCACCCCCTCCCCCCCGCCTCTTACAACTTTCTAATGGTCCGACCCTAAGCGCGCTAGTTTTTGACATTTTCTTGAAAACTTTTCACAACTTCCTGACGTGTCATATTTTGAAACATCACATGCATTTCATCGGCTTTTTTCCCTCGAGCACGAGTTTACGCCTTCAATAAAATTAAAGCTCTTAACAATTTTTTTTTTTTTATCAAATGCCCCGGTGTGTTTTCAGTTTAGACAGTCAAATGCCCCACTGTTAGGACTTCAAAAGGGAAAATCAAGTGTAAATCTATAACAAATCACTCGTTGCATGAAGCATTTTGGCACGCTCCTCGCTCATAATGAATATTTTACCTTTTTCAAACCAAATCCGAAAAATTGTGCGCCAAAACTCTTTTCCGATCTCTTTTGTCGGCGATCCAAACTTTGAATAAAGGCATATGTACTTTATATTTAGTAAACAACGGAAAAGCTACGCAAAATCTTGAAGTGGAGGGAGCGAAGCGGCTCCCGCGGTGAATGAATGAACATTTGCGCGTCAAAGACGCGCGAAACCCTTCAGCTGGCGACCGCCGACTAATATTTAGCCGAGAGTCAAATACCCCACCGCGCGGAACAAATTTCGGATCAAATACCCGGGGTATCCCGAGGGGGGATGGACGCTTTTGCAATTGACTGATACATAATGCAAACAAAAGGCCTTGAAAAGTGAGAAAATTGGATTTGATGCCGAAGCTTTCTTCAAACTCGTGCTAAGAAAAGAACGTGGTCAAATATCTTATTAGTTACAGTACCATAATTTAAAGGCCCGGCCAAACAAGTGCAACATCATCCAACATTGTTGAATCCAACATTGTTGGACGATGTTGAACAAAGGTTGAACGAGGTGGCCAAACGAATGCAACATGTTGGATTCAACACTTGGTCTCAAGGGATTAGGACCAAAATTTACCAAGACTCCTTAGAAAACAAACCCGTGCGATATTGTCTTTGTTAGCCCAGAAAATGCTGCGAGACCGATAACTGTACATAAAGCCTGGTTTTCACTGGCGACTCAAGCACAAGAGCGCTTATTTCACTGTGAAAACGGGCTTAACGCAAGCATAAACATAAGCGCAAACACAAGCGCATGGATCAAAATTTTTCCTTGTGCTTGTGCTTATGCTTGCGTTCGCTTGCGTAGTGTTCGTTTTCACTTAGCATAAGCTACGCTTGCGCTTATGCTTGCGCTTGTGTTTGCATCGCTAGTGAAAACCAGGCTAAAGTCTTTCGACCTCCGCTTAAGACAATCTTCTCGCTTTCGCTGGTCTACAGTATCAGCTGCTCCTTTTCCCTTTCGCTTTCTTTTTGAAGAGAGATCGCTTGTGTTAGAGCTCTCTTCGTCGAGAATAAAAACTTTGTTCGTTCGTGATACTGTATCTCGAACACTTACGCGGCAATGTGCGAAGCAAGTATAAACAATGAATACAGGTACCGCAAAGTCAGCTTAGTGGGCATGCGCGCATTCAACATTGTTGAAAACAGTGGCCAAACGAATGCAACATTGTCGCTCACACCTGAGAACAAAAGAAATGTTGGATGATTTTGAAGACGATGTTTGATGGATATCAAACTTCGTCCAACATCATCCAACATCATGTAACATCGTGCAACATGGTGGCCAAACGAGTGCAACATGTTGGATTCAACAATGTTGGACGATGTTGCATCAACATGTTGGATCCGTTTGGCCGGGCCTTAACTAGTCTCATTGTCGATTTTTATGACAGAGTTATGCCAAATACTAGCTGAAAGGTAGTGATTGACAGAGGTCAAATAAGGATTAAAGCTTAATTCTGACCAGATTTGCAAGATTTCCATCTTGAAGCGATCCGAGATACTGTATTTTAGCAAATCATCTTTTTTGAGGTTGCCTCTAAAGATGGCGGGCCAAACAAAATGTTGCAATTCAGTGTCAAAAAAGTTCTACGGTAAAATCCATCAGGAGTATAAAAATTAGAAATAACCTAACTATCCTAAACAAAATGCAAAAACTATCTACGTCTAATCTATCTAAAACCTGGTTGTCATGAATGCAGTGTATAATCTAACGTTAAAAATGAAGCTTAACTAATCCTTTAAATTGACTTAGAAATTTAGCCTCTCTCACATCACAGGGTAGGCTGTTCCAGAGAACTGCTCCGCTATAACTAAAGCTGTCTTCATGAAATTAGTTCGCGGAAACGGGACAAACAGTTTGTTAACAGAGTCCCTCAGGAACCGCTGTGATAGAAAAGTATGAGTATCAAAAGAATGACTAATAAGGACACTGGGTTCAACTTCGTCGGTTTGTATTTATTTATAAGCAGGTTTTCATAGTAACACCGTCCACGAAAGTTTTTCATACCTACTACAACTTTTTGGATCGTACAGAACTAGTCATTCCTTAAAAATCCACTGAGTTTACGCAATAAGCTATGGATTATGGCGGTTTTCACTAACTTTCGTTTTAGGAAAGTCAAATGCAAAAGATGTATTTATGTGGTGATGTTTCAGTTTATGGCTTGGATTTTTACAAACCGCTAATATAACTTAAAATAAGAATTTGTTAAACTGACTTACTTTTGATTTGCGCCGCTTAAACACCCTAGAAGACTCTTAAGAGCGCTTTGATAATTACTGCTGAAAATGAAGCAAATACAAGGATTTATGGCACAATTTGAGACGGCCATAAACAAAGCAATGTTATAATGGACAAAGAAACTACAAGTTAAAGTTCTGTCCCTGTCAAAGAGCACTCGCAGACCGACAATGCTCCAGGGTAGCCAGCACAGTGTGAAGGCGAATGCAATAGCAATGGCCATCTTCAGCACTTTTTTCGTCCTTTTCGCTCGTTTTCAGCGGCGTTGGTTGATTGTTCACCTGGAATCACCTGTGACTTGAGCTTGATAATGATGATGGAGTAAAATATCACCAACATGGCAAGAGGGATGTAGAAATGTATAACATATTCTGCTTGGACGTACCTTCGATAAGAGTTGGGCTCTACGAACACTTCATTCCAAAGATTGTAACAATGCAGTTGTCCTTCGTATTCGACTTGTTTTATGGCGAACAAATATGGAGAGTAGAATGCCATCGCGACGATCCAGGTGGCGAGAATGAAGTAGGGGCACAGCTTAGAACTGATAAGTGGGGAGTGAAGAGGAAACAGCACAGCTCCAAATCGATCCATTGCTATCAGAGCCAAGCTCTGAATCGACACAGCAGAGGAGATATCTCCTAAGAAATGAACTAATTTGCACAAGGTCTTACCAAAAGGACCACCGATAATCCAGGAGTCCGCGTACAAACCAGCCAAGTCCCGCGGAAACCAGAATATAGGATATAGCAGATCGGACATGGCCATGTTGACGATGAAACAATTAATAGGCTTTCTTAAGGCTTGCGTCTTGTAAACAAGTAGTCCTATGAATGAATTTCCGACCAGTGAAAGAACCATGATCAGGGAGAGAGCAACGGTTTTTCCAATTATGGCTTCTGTGTAAGTAAACAGATTACGGCAGCTCGATCCATTCACTGTTGAATTCATTTTTCCGACTTTCTGATAGTAGTTCTTTTGCATCTCTTTTTTGAAGAGCAAGCCTTGCCCTCTTATGCTGATCGAAGGCTCGATTTCCAGTCACGTTTCGCAACACGCGATGATGCGTGATTGTGTTGTTTCCGCACGAGAAAAAACATTTTGCTGTCAATCATAAACGCCAGTTGATCAAATAGGAGTATGTTTGTATTTATTATAAAGAGCATCATTTTTTTATGAATCACAGTCGAAGGTTTGTTCCTATAGAGAATATCGTAATACTTCCGCGTGTGTGTTTTTATCCAACCTGCGCTAATAAGCTAAGTCAGAAGGCTGCCCAACAATAACAGAAAAGCAGCTGACGGAACATTTCTTTTTATGGAAATGTTCTCCACCTACGTGTCCCAAGCCTAAACAGATGGATTTTGCTGTAAACTGTAAACTTCTGTGTCGAATGAAGATACTAAAACCAATGAAAAACGAAAGTATCGCAAAGTGTGTTTATTGACTTATTGCGTCACAGATGTAATTGTAATTACAATTATAATTGCTATTGTAATTCTAAGCGCGCGCGAGCAATTAGCGTAATTTCAAATCATTAAGAACGGGTTTATACCTCTCCTTGTTCTTTCTCATGCCCTCTGAGGGGCTGAGAATCTTATAAAACGGAAAGATAGTGAACTGAGGTGTCAGTCCCGCAGCACATTCATCAATATGCTTGCTGACTCCTAGCATATGTGTGTGCGGGTCTCTAATTTGCTGTTTATGAACTGTCACTCTATTTCTCAGGACATCACCCGTTTCTCCTATATATTTATGTCCACATCCTGCACATGTTATTACTTAAATCAAGTTCGTTGAGGTGAAGTTCATCGAGTGCTTTATCCGAAATTTTTCATTCGTGGCGGAGAAGGTGAATTCTTTACCATTTTTTTAAATAGGGGCATGTTCCGCAACGTTATGTTTCACAAATTTTAACTTCCGGATTAGTGTCCTTTGGCCCGGAGAAATAGGAGTTTGTTAGCATCCGTTTAAGTTTCCTTCTTTGTTGACGGCTATTTTGAGTTGAGTTTCGCTGTTGGCCCTTCTTTCTTCGTTGTTGCGAGACTCTGTTGCTATTATTTCGACTGTTTGCGGTGTTTCTGTTCCTGTCATTAGTGTTATTGTATTGTTCTTTTTTTTTCTGGAGCGGCTGTTGTTTCGCCGTCTGTTTGACAGTTGTCTCGCATTTCTGCGCTTTCCGCGTTTCTGAGCTTGGTTTGTTGGCGGGGTAGGTGCCGTATCCTCCGAGTTGGCGATATTTTCGCCATTGCACTCGAATTTCTTAAACCAACTTTTCTTTAATTCCCACAGGTTTTGGGATTTTTCCTCTTGCTTTTTACAGTCATTCCTCCAAAGCTCTTGGAATTGTTGACGAACGTAAGCAGAAGAGATTTTCTCTATCTTATCAGCATTTCTCTGTCCTTTTCTTCCAATTTCGCTTTGCTGCGTTCTGCTACCGCATGGTGAAGTTTGGCTTGTGCCCAGTCATTTTTTCTAGTGAAAGTGCCTCTTTTATTTTTTCTGCTCCTCTGATTCTTTGGGAAACGTTTTTGATTCGAATTTCTTCGGGATAATCGCAGTAGTGTTCTCGTTTTTCAGCATGTTCCAAAAGGCTTGCTGTCTTTGGTTCAAATTATTACGCCATATCTTGTTCATGCTCCTCCGAATTCTGAAGGCTTCATTCTTAATCCATATTGCATTAGTGTCATTCGGCAGAGTAACATTGGAGGGGTCTATCATTTGGCTATTTAATATCTATATTAAATATATATATATATATTATATATATATATATATTAAATAGCCAAATATATATATATATATTATATACATTAATATATATTATATATATATAATATATATATGGCTATTTACTATATATATATATATATATATATATATATATATATAGTACAGTAAGGTAGGGAGGGGATATATTAGCAACTGATTGCTTTAATTACTTAATTTCTGTTCCCAAATTAACCTTGTATATATATATATATATATATATATTTTTTTTTTTTTTTTTTTTTTTTTCAGCAACGGCGAAACAAATTAAAATATGTCTTTTTTTTCGTTTGTTTGTTTGTTTGTTTGTTTTAATGTCGGGAAAGTCGCTTTATACAATAAATTGAATAAACCGCAAATGCACGTCTACATTTGTACAATACAATACAATACTTTATTTAAAGAAGTAGCGTCTAGGAGCTATACAAGCTCTTTCGAAATACTTAAGTGTATTCCTAAAATATAAAAATTTACGTATGTCACAAAGTTAAAAATCTAGGACTTAAAAATTACTATAATCTAAAATATATGAATACTGGGTGAATGATGTATGTGAAATAAATCATATATGAACTGCGGAAATGAAATCAAATGAAGAAGATCCTCGCAGTTGTGACTGCAATTTATGCAATTGCGAAAAGAAGCCTGAAAAAGAAAAAATAGGTCCGCAATGCGTACATGTGTGGCTTACGAAATTTAGCTGCTTCGATGTGAAGCTGAAAAACTATTAGTATCTATCTGTTCTCTTATCAAGTTTCTATTAGTAGATCTACTTGTGATTATGGCTAGATAATTTTCCATATTGTTCCTGTCAATCAATAAAACAACAGTTCCTGAGTTCCTGAAATCCTCATTTTCGAGATGAGGGTTATTGGTAAATCTTTGTTATAGAAAAGTCTCATTTTCACAACAAAGGTTGCACATGTAGCGTCGCTTTGAAAGTGAGGATTGTAGGAACTAAAAATCTCGGCACCATCTCCCATAGTGGCCTGATAGATTCAGTCATGATTTTTTTTGTTTATGTAACCAAGTGGAATTGAGTTCTGAAACTTGTTTGTAGTTTGATTTTCTTTTCCAAGGCAAGTGATGTGAAATAAACTCTAGGGAAGCATTAAATATGAATATTTTTTTTTTGCATTTTGTGTACCAGCACATGAAGACAATACTTAAAAGAAAGGCCGAGACATTCAGCAAATGATGTAACCTACAATAGAAGCCATTGGGAGCTTGATTTGGTTTAAATGTACGCCTACTTTTAGACAATACATACATGTATGTTAACATAATGCTGAGCCTAGGATTTGTTGACCATTAGGCCACAAAAGTTCTATTTTCAGTTGGTTGAGACCAAAACATTCACAAGTGTATTTGGGTTTTGTGGGAATGATTTTAAATAAAGAACACAGAAAAAATTAGTTGAGGTAGGTGGATAGTGGGTTGCAAATGGAAAAATTTATGAACAAAAGACAGGTGCATAACAAGATAAGAACACAAGCAATATTTTTAATGAATCATATGTTGAGTAGTATTCTGAACTAACATTACATTAACATTGCCAATAATTTTTAAACCAACAAGATTTACAATTTGACCTGAAGTGTTTTATCTAAAAGAAAGTTCAACAGAGATAGTATGTCACCACAACAGATTCCAGAACAGAACAGAACTAAAGCCTGCACTATAACTCATTCAAATACAAAAATTCTGGTTTCATCACTGCACACAGCATTCCATAGTAGGTAGTATTATCAAATGTGCATAACAACAGGAACACTGATCCATTCTAGGTTATCAATGAATCTTTTATTTATAATCTTAATTAGCAAATATTGTCCTGCAATCGGGTTTGACAGTCTTAACTTTTCAACAGTTCTAACACTATGTCTATACCGTATTAGAAATTCGGTAAACCAAAACGCTACTTCATTCGACATTTTGTATTGTCCAACAACTTGTTTCAACGTTTGTAAGCTTGAATAAAATTCATTCATATAAAACATCATTAGCATTATATTCCAAAAACGATCTTTGAAACGCGACAAACCATCTTTTCTTTTAAGGAAATTGTTATGAGAGCCGATTCTTCATCGGTATTGTTCAACAGAGATTCCAATTTCACTTACTTCTGATGAAATCGTGGGCTAGCAGACTCTTGTCAACTGTACATTCAGTGTGTGTGCATGGTTCGTCCAATTCAACAGCAACAGCATCGCAAGGACAGCCCAAGCAAAGAAGAATCTCTTTTGCTTTCAAGTAATTTCAGAGGCTTCCAAATACTTTCAGACTCTTTCAAGAAGGTCTACTGAGCAGATTCAAGCCGTTAATACAAATGTTATCTTGCGAGAGTCAATAAATGACTCCAAGGATTCAATGTGAAACAATGGTCCAGAATGTTGGTCTGTGGGAGTACAAATCCTCGCTGTAATCCGC
The DNA here is from genome assembly GCA_016490735.1 of Pachyseris speciosa. Classification (NCBI taxonomy): domain Eukaryota; kingdom Metazoa; phylum Cnidaria; class Anthozoa; order Scleractinia; family Pachyseridae; genus Pachyseris; species Pachyseris speciosa. Next base: position 556,518 of record JAEMWC010000563.1, on the reverse strand, counting down.
ACTAAAAAGACAAGCCGTCTGTAGGAAAGCCGGCGTGTGAAATCTAAGCAACAAAGATGAACGAATAACTGAATTTACACAAATACAAAACGGCCGCTTTCTGAAGGTTATGTAACTTAGCCGAGCGTAGACTGGAACCTACCTTCGAGCACGTGTCAAGCGCTTTGTTCACCGTGACAAATCCAGCCATATATATCTTGGGCGATGACATAGAATGGTTTACACTTCGTGTAAGCAACACAAAAATGTAGGACTTCAACGGGGTTTGAACCCGTGACCTCGCGATACCTGTGCGATGCTCTAAAGGTGCGGTAATACGTGCCACGTGCTACAAAACGTGCAACATTGTTGCGTAGCGAGTTTCAGAGTGATGTAGCACGAATTACTACGCGCCCCACAAATTCATATATTGCGTGACCTTGTTGCGCTAATTAAGCGTTGTGATTGGTCAATTTATGACATCCAAGATGGCGGCCGAGAAAAGGCGCCGCAAACCAACGGCCCTTTTGTTTATAGCTTTGTCACTTGAAGATGAAAAGTCGGTCCCACGAAAGAGAAACAGAACGTTGTATATGAGAGAATGGTTGCCAGGAAGGAGAGAAAGGGAATTTATCATCAGTTGGTTAAGGAACTGGAGGTCGAACATCTAGCACCGTATCGCAACTTTTTTAGGGTCACGAAGGATCAGTTTCATTTTCTTGCCGAAAAAGTCAGCCCAATCATTGCCAAAAAGGAGCAACCTTACTCACTAAGCCATCTTTGGCCTTCCATCAAACCTGACGAGCGACTGGCTGTAACCCTAAGATATCTCGCCACTGGAGAGACCCTGCACTCACTTGAATATAGTTTCAGAATTTCACGTAATGCTCTTTACGCTGCCTTGGCTCGTAATTATTTTCAAACGCCCAAAACCGAAGAAAAATGGGAAGAAGTATCTTCGAACTTTGCTTCAAGGTGGAATTTTCCAAATAGCATCGGAGCAATTAACGGGAAGCGAATTATAGTTCAACAGCCCAAAAATTCTGGTTCCCACTTCTATGACTACAATGGTCACAACAGCGTCATATTGCTTGCAGTGTTTGGACTTAACTATGAATGACTGTGGGCCAGTGTTGATACAAATGGGATCGTCAGACGCTGCTATTCGGCAAAATTCGGACTTGAAGGAGACGACGTATTTCCGTTAACGCGCTACCTTATGAAGCCATTTCCACAGTATGAATTCTCAGCAGAGCAACGGGTTTTCAACTATCGGCTCTCAAGAATGAGACGAATTTTAAGAGAATGAATTCGGCCTGCTGGCAAACAGATTCCGTGTTGTCCGAACTTTCATTTTCCTCCCCTCCGAAACTGTACGTTCTTTGGTTTTAGCCGCCCTGGCATTACATATTTTTTTGAGGTAAGCCAAAAAGGTGTCAATTGTCAGGACAAATACCTAAAATATGTAAGGCCACCGACACTGTCTGAAGAGGGGGCAAGTTGTTGGGGGCTAACTGTTTGTAGGGCAAATTTGTTTTATTGAATACTGTATGATCATCCTAAATATATTATGAAAAACAAGATTTCAGTGTATTCCTTCTTTTTTTTTTAAGATCACTTAACTAAGATTGTTGTCAATATTCATTGATTGCTTTGGAGAGTTATTTTTGCATTTGCTTTTACTGCATTTACTTATCATCATCAGAGTGTCCGACCAATCAGTTGCTGAGGATGACCACGAGCACACACAGGGAAATATCATTCCTGGAACGTGGAGGGATGGCAGTGATAATTCAGCTGTGCCAGCAACATGGTTGGATTACCGTCCTGTGTGCAGCTACAATTATTCCAATGAGGCAAGGCTCATCAGAGAGGAATTCAAGGAGTGATTTAATTAATTTCAGAAGGGGCTTTCTATTGGCAGTGGAGGCAATGTGGCCTTGATTGTGTAACATCTAAGTAAGCGTATAATATCAAAAACCTACTTGTTTCTGATTGGCAGTTTAACGGTGTATTTGCAGAGATTTGCATTTTTTGTATTTTCTAATTCCCCCATAAATCAACATATGTAGCATGAAGAAGTGTCTATTAACAAATCTTTATTTGGAAATCAAGCTTATCCAAAACAACAACAGGAAAAGAATAATATTTGCATCATTCAGAAATATACAATAAATCCCTGTGTACTGTCCAAAAAATGTGATGTTGCCAGAAATTCTCTGATGGCTCTCACTCAAAAAATTAATACTTTGAAGTAAGCTCAGATTATTGAATGTAAATTTTATTCACAATTTCATCTATGAATTAAATTTTGGTAACATTAAACAGTTTTGTCTCTGCTTTCTTTATCTTAAGCTATAGCATTACAATATTTGGCATCGATCTTAATTGGACAAATAAGGTAACATTGATTTACCATAAATTATTTCCTCAAATAAGCGCCAGGGCGCTTGTTTAAAATTTCAGCCAAAAGAGGGGGCGCTTATTCGAAGAAGGATGCTTATTTTTTTCTAGGGGGGCTCGTTTTTCTTAAAACGAACTGTAGCTCTATTTTGGCTAATGCACATACCGTCATGTAAAAGAACTCTGCTAGCACAAGGAGATAGAAATAACTGGAAGGGACTTTCGGAAAATAGACTGTTCTCCTACACGCACTGATCCTGGTTAAGTTGAAGCTTGATTCCAAATTAAGTGACAATGGCAACAGGTTTTCCTTGTATCCCCACTATTTAAGAAAGTGAGGGGAGGGGAGGGGACGCTTATTTGCTATTTTGGGCCGAGGGGTTGGCGCTTATTCAGGCCTTGGGAGGATGCTTAGTAGAGCGTGGGACCTTATTTGAGTAAATACGGTAATACAAAACATAAAATAGGCTGTAAAGCGTGCCCATCATACAGGTATTAACCATTCTCACAGACTGCTATAACCCTATAGAGGGTTTTCATGTGACGCCATAAAAAACTAAAATTCAAAACTAAAGAGACTTTTGCATTTTCATCTCCCTGCTTGCATGTTTTCAGCTCAGTAGCTTACTTTGTTTTGAAGATAGAGCTGTTTGAATTTTAGAGTTTTTCAATGTGCGTGACATAAAGATATCTGCTCACAAGATGTCACTTACATGAGAACATCGATTCACCGTGTGTTTTTGAGGTTTGAAAAGCTAACATGGTAAAGAAGCGTCTGTGTGAATGTTTGAAAGCTCGGCAGAGAAAACAAAGCCTTTGAGATAGCTAAGGTAAGAAACATGTTTTAACTCGTTTCCGGCCGCCATTTTGGCGTCCCTCAAAGGGACGCCAAGATGGCGTTTCCATACAAAACACTATAATTTTAAGTGGTACATTTTGCCGAATAACTTAAGTATGGGATATCGCAAGGCCCTGAGACTTTGACATGTTGTTTATTTATTTCTCTTCTATACTACCACAATTTTTTGATTTTATCTATTTGAATGGTTGTATATCGTTAGAAGTGTGTCTTGGGGAACATACTGACGAGCCTGTTTTAACGCAGCTAGTCCTGAAGAGACACGTTTGCAAAGGCTGTCAACATGCTTCTCCCATACTAGACGTTGATCAAATACAACCCCAAGGGACTTAGTAGGCTGAACCCTTGTTAGAGGTTGCTCACCAATTTTCAAGGGATTTATCGAGAAGATTCCAAGATTAGATAGGTTATAATCAGAGGCAAAATACATGTACTCCGTTTTAAGAACATTTAAGCTAAGCTGATTAGCTAATAGCCAATTTTGTAAATTATTCAGATCATGATTAACTTCCCGGTGAAGGCGCGCCGTAGATTTATGATAATTTGTGATGGTAGTGTCGTCTGCAAACATACGAGCTGTCGTATATTTTAAACACGCAGGAAGATCATTGATGTAAATAAGGAATAACAGTGGTCCAAGGATGGATCCTTGTGGAACACCACAACTGATTATTCGAGGCTCAGATGTGTATCCCTGGACCACACAAACTTGGTCTCTGTTAGAAAGATAGGATTTAAACCAATCCAGAGTCGGCCCACTAATCCCGTAGAGTTCAAGTTTACTCAAGAGAATCTCATGCAATACAGTATCGAAGGCTTTGGCCAGATCCAGAAAAACCACCACGTTTGTGTTACCCTGGTCAATGTTGAAATACCATTCATTCGTTGCATCCAACAGTGCTGTTACTGTGGAATGCAGAGAACGAAAACCAGACTGATGTTTAGTTAAGATTTTGTTTCTTGAAAGATAAGAATACAGTTGGTCATATACTATTCTTTCAAAAACTTTTCCAACAGCAGGCAAAACAGAGATCGGTCGATAGTTGTTCGGATCAGACTTGTCATCCTTCTTGTGTACGGGCAAAACTTTGGCACTTTTCCACTCCGATGGAAAAGTACCAGTTTCGACAGATTTGTTGAAAATTTTGCAGAGAGATTCTGCGAGGACAGGCGCTGCGACTTTCAAAAGTTTTGAGGAAATATGGTCGAGCCCGACAGCTTTCTTTGTTACGAGAGAGTTTAGGGTTTCAAGAACGGATTTTACGGAAATCTTTTCTAATCGAAAGTTTGTCTTTGTTTTTAACAAATACTGTTTAAAATCGCAGTTGTTCTGCGGTAGAGTAGAGGCGAGTGTCAATCCCACCTCAGTAAAATGTTTGTTCAGCTCATCAGCAATTACACAGGGCTCAGTGAATGATAGATTGTTCACTTTCAATTCGTTGATTGTATTACTTTTAATTTACGCGACATTAGATCATTAATAGTTTTCCATATCCCTCGCACGTTACCGGAATTATTTTCGATTTCTTTATGATAATAAGCAGCTTTAGTGTCTCGTAATTTATTGTTTGTTTTATTTCTAACGCGTCTATACTCACTCCAATCATTTAAGTCCCCGAATGCACTGCCTTCTTTTTCAGATAATTACGTTTTATAATCATTCCTTTCAAATCAGGTGTGAGCCAAGGTGACACTTATGTCGCACTCGTTTTGTTTTTAGTGGGGCATGTTTGTTAGCAGCACTAATGAAAAGTTGTTTCCAAACATCCCACATTTCATCTGGCGAATCCAAGAACTCAATATCTAACCAGGGTAATGATTGCAGTTCTTGAATAAAGAGATTTAAGTTGAAATTCCTGAAAGACCTTGTAGTCATATATTTATGTCTATTGTTGGTAGGAACTGCAATTTTCCGAACAACATATACAAGGCAGTGGTCGCTGATTCCGCAGTCAATGACTCCATGAGACACAACTCTTGATTCTTGGTTTGTAAAAATTAAATCGATTACGATTTTGAAGTTACCGTTATTCTAGTTGGTTTGTCTATAATTTGTGTGAGTTGGTAATCTTCACTGATTTCAGTTAAAGTGCCTATGAAGCGAAATTTTTTTCTCGCTAATTTTAAAGTTTAATCCATAAAACTCAACATTCCAAAATTTTGAGGTGCTCTTGATTAAAATCGGCGATTATACAAGCGTTTGAAATTGGGCTATTTTGCCTTCAAAAATGGCATTTGAATCGCGCGGCCAAAAAGACACGTGACGATAGTTGTGACGTAATTTTGACGTAATTTTGGGGACAAGTATTCCAACTATTTCACTATAAGTCATAAGCGCAAACACATTTTTGTACCCAAAATGACGTCACATCACGACCCAGACCCCTGACCATTTTTAAAGGCAAAATAGCCCAACTTCAAATGCTCGTAAAATCAACAATTTTAATCACAAGCACCTCAAATTTTGAGATTCTTGCGTTTTTAGGGGTAAACTTTAAAATTAGCAAGAAACAAATTTCGATTCATAGGCACTTTAAATGGATCAGTTCAGAATTTCTACTTTCAGCCAAATAATTACAGTTCATGTCACCAATGACAATAATCTCTTTGTTTTCAAAATCAAGAGATTTGATTACATCTTCAAAATAGCAAAAGAATTCGTCTTCGGTTCCCGGGGGCCTATAAACAGCAACAATAGAAAAAGGCTGAGAATTTGGTTTACATATTTCAACAACAATTGCCTCGTAGATATCGCTCATGAGGTTTGATCGTGTTTTGAAATTTATTGAAGAGCGAATATAGACTCATACTCCTCCACCGTTACGATTTCTATCCCTTCTGACTATGTCGTATCCTTGGATGTGGATGCAAGAGTTATCAATTGAATCACTTAGTCTTGTTTCGTTAATCGCTAAAACATCCAGATTTTTATCAGCCATAAAGAGTCTCAACTCATCGATGTGAGCAGGGAGACTAGCAATATTCAAAGACGCAATTTTAAAACCCCTGGCTTGCGGTACTAGGGATAGATATTTACGCACGTCAGAAGGAATACAACTCTCGCTGTCATTTCAATGAGTATTACTAGAATTAAAATGCTTAATTAAATTAGAAGCAAACAGGGAATTACCTTCGTGTGAAAGGTGTAGGCCACTGGAGTTAAAATGATTCTTTCGATTAATGTTGTTGTGCGGAATAAACTTCCAACCTCTGTTGGCCGCGAATTTACGCAAGCCGTTATTGATTTCCGTCAGTTTACTATCGAGATTAGGCTTGTCAAGACGCTTTAAAAGCGAAGAGATCGTCACTTCGCTTGTGCAGTTTTGAGAAATATTATCCGCAAGGTTGACAATATTGTCAATGACTTAGTTCGGCATGTTCTTTGCCTTGCACTAAAATTGTTTTGGTCGAGCTGTACCATTTTAGAACAATTTTAGATGTTTTGTAAGACATCATGTTGTGCTTTGGATCGTCTTCCCATTTGCCGTCGTTCCAACCGTCGACAACGCTGATGAATGTCTTGACAAAATTCTTCAATTCAGCTTCAGTGCCTGACCATCTGATTTTGTTATCTTCCTCGGTATACGATAAGCAATATTTACAAGCCATAATATATCAAAACAGTGGCTAAATAAACGAATTTCAATCAAATATGTAAGAGCGTTTGAAAACACGTGTTCACTCGTTGAACTCCAGAGAGCAACATGTATGCAAGTATGCAGGGCGAAAACAAGCACGGTGGCCCCATCTTTTTATTGAGAGAGAGAGAGAGAGAGAGAGAGAGAGAGAGAGAGAGAGAGAGAGAGAGAGAGAGAGAGAGAGAGAGAGAGAGAGAGAGAGAGAGAGAGAGAGAGAGAGAGGACATCCACAGATCTACTTATGCGAGTGGTTAAATGAGCCTATAATCACAGAATAGTTTAGTCTCAATGCTTTTTATTTCTACTTCATTGAAAAGGAAGGACCTTATGTTAACAATAGCTTTTCACAAACTAATTCTTAATTCAGCTTCCATGGTAAGGGGTACGTTGCGAGCAACAGTCTCATCGCAGGTCATCGTCTTCTCTTTTGCAACTCAGGGAACGAGCAGCCTCGCAAATGTTTCTTTGATAACGATCAAGCTAAAAACAGAATCAAACAAGGAAATGATCGACATGATACTTTAGCGGATGATACTTTCGGCGGCAATACATGTCATACATCAAAGGTTTCAAAGATTTCTTTATTTTCGCACAGCAATACAAATTACTGATAAATTTTACACAAAAATGTTTTGCGAGCAAAAACCCTCAGGGTTAACAGGGTTCGCACCCCTAATCTAGTATTTAATACAAGATATTATTATTATTATTATTATTATTATTATTATTATTATTAAATTTTAAATGGCAAGCAGACATGATAGACTAATTTGTAGAAAAACATAGAGCGCCGCCCCCGAATTAGCGCCGCACTAAGGAGTAAAAATACTAATAAGCACCGTACTTTTATTCTCAATCATAATGCTGAGCTTATTTGGAACAATCACAATTCAAGTTCAAAATTTTGAGGATTATAAAGTTTTACATTTTTCCTTATTGCCACTGATTTGGAACTCAAAGGAGTATCGATATACACAGATCAGAAAAAAAATAACAACTAACTTTTGTTGAGTGTTGTTAAAGGGTTGTTATCGCTTTTGGACAAAAGAAAATGGGAAGAAAGATTACCTTAATTCCCCGATTTATACGCAAATGAAAATTTTAAGTATTCGACGCCCTTGCATGATTGCCGGGTCCGTGAATCAAAGAATTTCATAAGCGCCAGGGTGTGCTATCGAGTAAATACGGTAACTGCAATTACAATTCTACAAAGGAACCATTAGGAACCTTAGGTATTTAGCCGTTTGTATATCTTGTATATGTACCTTTGACTCCATGGACGTATCTCTCGAAGCTCTATTTATCTGGTTCGCATTGCCCACGAAATGAATAGCCTCTACATCTTGGTAGCTGACCAGCAGGAAAGTTGTAGAGAAGAGCCAAAGGAAAACCAGCGAAGACGAGAACTTCTTCATGGCGATGAACAGCACAGATCTGATTTCCACTGCTGAGGGTTCTAGTAAAATATGTCCTTCTGTACAGTTTACCAGCAACAGTCGGGATTTTATACACTTTGTTCGACTCGTGTCTAAATTAGATTAAAACTAAACTTTTAATCTGAAATGCTAGCTATTTTCTGTTGATCGACAATAAAAGGAAACATAATGCAAAAAAATAAAATAAAAAACTTTCTGAGAGACTGTCATTGGTATTGCACTACTTGTCCTAATTCAACTTTTTAGAAGACACAGCTTACTTTGACCGAATCTACCATCAGATCGAACCGGTCAGAAAGATTCTTAAGGCCAAGTTAAAATACCAACAATTTTCCTTCAACTTGTCGAGGAACATGGATGCATCGCAAGTTGATAATTGTTATTAAATATTATTACCACTTCCGCACGCAACCTATTCTTATGTTACAGAAAGTAGACATCGTCTATACTTTTGGCAACATTCAAATCTGTCTTGCATAGACGTGCAATGAATTAGGTTATTGAAGCTGAAATAAAATTGTGCCCTCTTTTTAAGGCCTTATAGCTCAGTTGTATAACTTCGTTCTGTATTCTGGATTGCATAAATCTTTACAACATCTGCCATAGTTTTTCGTTGTGGCTACTCACTTTAATTGCAGCAAGAGTTTATGCAGTTTGTGAGCATGGTTGACGCATTATTTAATATCTGTCTCATTTTGTAAAATTACGGTTGAAGATTTATTTTGCAATAAAAATTTCATTTTAATATCAGTCACAAGTTAATTACAGTTGATGTACTTTCCAGTAATACCTGTATTAAAATAATATGCGACATTTCGTAATAACCTGAAGTCTAAAATATTTGAAACTATGAATTATATTTTGCGATATCAATAAAATCCAGAAACCAGAATTCACCTTCATTTTGCTTTTCCGTGTTTAGCGCAGGCTCATAAAGTGTTTTAAGACGTTTCTTTAAGAAATGAAGCTAATTCTTTTGTCCAGAATATTCATATTTATTTGTGACAATACTAAAAAATTAGAAATGTTGTGAAGGTTTCGCTCTTATCACAAGGGCTTCTAGAGCAGAATGAATTCAAATCAGTCAGTAGCTTCATAGCTCAGTTGGTTAAGGTGCGGTAATACATGCCACATAATCGAGCTACAAAACGTGCAACATTGTTGCGTAGCGATTTTCAGAGTGATGTAGCACGAATTACTACGCGCGCTACAAAATGCTGTGCAACAATTTTTTGCTGTTGCACGTTTCAGAATTTGTTGCACAGACTAGAGAGAACTTCTACTTCGTGCAACATGATTTCCGTCTGCGCTTTAAAGTGATCGTCAAACCCCGCTTTTGATTGGCTGATCAACCATGTCGTCATGACAACACTTGCCTGAATGGAAGGAAACAAAGATGGCAGACTGTATTGAGCGTAAAAATCTAGACGAAGTCTCTGAGAAAATAACGGATGAAAATCAAGAAGTATCACCTGATTCGAAAGATTTATTGAAAGAAGAAGACAAATTTCGTCTATTGAGCGATCTGAAGGAACACCCTTGCCTTTGGGACTCGTCAAAAGTTGAATATAAAGACCGGGACGCAAGGACCAAAGCACTACAAAGTTTGTCCCAGGACTACAAATTTCCTATCGCCAACTTGAAGCGTCTTATTCATAGCGTGAGGTCTGCACTGACAAGAGAAATAAAGAAGGAACAGGATGAGCAGAGGCCAAAATGGAAGTTTTATCAAGCGGTAACGTACATGAAGGAAGATATTCTACGGGGAGCGAAGGTGAAAGAGGACAGAGAGTGGACCGACGAGGAAACTGAAAAACTGATAGATTTCTATCGCAGTAACGAGCAACTATGGAATCACAAACTGCCATCATACAGGGATACAGCCCTTAAGGACCTAAACTACCAAACTGCATGCGATATCTTGCCAAACAGGAAGCAAGGCGAAATAAAAAAGCAGTGAAATTTTCTGAAGACCATGTTCAATCGAGAGCTTAAAAGGGAAGAGGGAAGTAAAGTCAGTGGCTCTGGCTCTGATGCTGTGTACTGTTCCAGCTGGAAGTTCTATAAAAATATGTCGTTCATTCAAGGAATTGACGAGGCTGACCTAGCAACAAGCACTCTGGAGGAGCCCGGCTCTGTGCAACTGCCCGCCCAACAAAAAAGATGAAAACTGAATTGTCAAGGAGCATGGAGGAGGCAAAGCTCGAGTTCTTAACTGCTTAAGAGATCCAGTTCGTGAGCCAGTTGCTGCCACTCCTCAAGTTGCCAGTGAAGATGATATTAGTCATTTTGTGAAGTCAATTGAGTCAACCATTAGAAAAATGTCAGGCGCGCAGACAGTTGATACTAGCAAAAAAGAAAATTAACGATGTCATATTTGAGGTAAGTTTTTTTAATGTCTTTCAAATTTTTATTTTAGAGATGCACTGTATAAAGGCCTATTTATTCTATTTATTTATTTATTTATTTATTTATTTATTTAATTTTTTTTATTTATCAGGTTGAAATGGAGGCCTTCAGATCTCCCCAAGGCCAGTTCACTTCCTCTACTAATTCTGGCCAGTTACAGAATGTCAACTTTACAGACGTCAGCTTTTACATATTGTACTAACGTAATGTTAAAGTGCATTTTGTGCTACTTTCCCTTGACTGCATATAGAGCGTTTTCTGTCACGCAAGTAAAAAATTATATCACCAAGGCGATTATTACACCCCTCTTTGATTACTGTGACGTAGTATGGGGTAATTTGAACAAAACTCTAACGGCGAGACTCCAAAAACTCCAAAATCGAGCGGCCAGAATTATAACCCGAAAGGATTACGATGTAAGGGCTGCTGATATTAGAAAGGAATTAAGATGGGACGACCTGGAAACTATCAGGAAAAAACATCTAGCAATTGTTATGTACAAAGTTGTAAACAACAAAGCTCCAGGCTATCTCATCAATCTTTTTGAAAAAAGCAATAGTGGTTATGCGCTGCGTGAGAGTGAAAGTAGACTTATCCTCCCTAAATATAACACTGAATTTGCTAAAAGCAGTAGTTTTTCTTTTATTGGGGCAAAGATATGGAACAGCATCCCATATCATATCAGAACTGCTCCCACTCTCTCTGCTTTTAAAAAACAAATAAATAGCCTCGCTGTCATTGAAGTTCTGTATATATGTAGTATATCAGTGTATAGTGTATTTTAACCAGTAAATAACTTGTATTACCTTTCACACGGCTTTTCTGTAAAGCAGTAGTTTTTCTTTTACTGATGTAAATTCCGTGGGTAAATAAAGTTCATTCATTCATTCATTCATTCATTCATTCATTCATTCATTCATTCATTCTCTCTCTCTCTCTCTCTCTTCTCTCTCTCTCTCTCTCTCTCTCTCTCTCTCTCTCTCTCTCTTCTCTCTCTCTCTCTCTCTCTCTCTCTCTCTCTCTCTCTCTCTCTCTCGCTCTCTCTCACGTTTCCCAAAATTTTTGCTGCCGGATTTGAACATGTTCTAGCATGATTTGGTCGATGAAATTTTGGCTGTTGTATGTTTTCAGCATGGAGATTCTTAAAACGCTTTAGTATGTTTTTGTCATCCCTTAAGTGGCGTTTTTATTACATTTTATTTTTGAGCACTGTTCCCGTTTTTGCTTTGGGAACGTTCCCATCTTGGGACGATTGTTCCTATTTGAAGTGGTCCTCTTAGCATCAAAAGGAACAAACTGCTGTGAAAAATAGGAACAAAGTGTTCATTTAGAGCTAAAAAGAACCTTTTGTTCCTCATTTTTAACATTCAAAGGAACGTTTTGTTCCTCAAATGAGTGACTTAGGAACAAGTGTTCCCTATGGTATTGTTCCTCTTTTAATCATTTTGGTCCTTTTTATGCAGTTGAGGAACAATTGTTCCTATTAATGCGTTCCCTTTTGGAGTAGCTGTTCCTTTATGCTGGCGTGAGGAACTTTCGTTCCCAAATGCTTCGTTCCTTTTTCTTGTAAAGGAACGTTTGTTCCTTTCTTTCGTCGTTCCTGCTTTGAAAATTGGTTCCTTTTCGTTCACTTGAGGAACAATTGTTCCCATTAATGGTTCCGTTTTGAATGAAATGTTCCTTTTTATGGGCGCGTGGAACAGTTTGTTCCTAAACATCAGTTCCTATTTGTGCACAATGGTTCCTATTTAGAAAACGGCAGTTCCTTTGTGCATGTTGTTCAACAGAAACATTCTTCTCTTCTTGCCATCTATGTCAGTTTATTGCTTTTCAAATGGTAAAACGTTTGGTGTATAGTTTTAAGCTGGAAAAAACTCGAAACACAGTCCATAACATATTTTAAAAGACATTTCGAGGCGCTTATTGACTTGTCCGGACAAGGTTGAACATAATCGCACCAACGTCATATGTCACCTTAGATTTGCAAGTTTAATTACGAATAGCACACACTGCCACGCCTGAGCAAGCGGGGGCAAGTCGGGGCAAGTTGCACAAAGCAGCCATTCTTTTTTTCCGTCGCCTTTGTAGTTTGTTCACAATTTATGCAAGTGGAACAAACTGTGTGAATCACGCAGATGTCAGAGATGAACAAGAAAGGCAAGGTTGACTGGTCGAAAATCGATGGCTCATCACCGAAACCGAAACGGCTTCACTTGGAAAAAGACGAAACAGATAGCTTGTATCACTGTCCAATACAAGTGTGTGATCACGATGGATTTAAAAGTCAACGCGGTTGCAGGAAACACGTGAACACCAAGCACAGTTGGTTCTTTTTCTTTGACGAAAAGCCCGTTGCAAGTACCAAAGAACTTGCCGATGACGATAATGCGAGCGAAATCGTAAAACCACCCGCCAGAGTATTGCCATCATTTTCGGTTTGCAGCCAAATTGGCGAATCATTCACGAAATGGTTGACTGGAAGTGGCGGTGGTTGCAAGAAAGATCGCGCAGCTCAGCAGATTGTCAAGAGGTGTTTCAAATTTCTCAAATTTTGCTGCGAAGACGAGGAGGAATTGAGTTTTGAAGTGCTGGACTTCAGCCTGTGTTCTCACAGTCTGTTATTCAAGTTTATCGATCACTTGCAGGACGAATGCAAGCTAGGACACGGTGGACGATTGGGCTACATTGATGCCATCTCTGAAATGATCGACTTCAGAAAAATAAATGGCGCCTCTGACGCAGTTCTCCGAAACTTGTCATCGACAGAATTGTACCTGAAAAGAGCTCGCAAGACGGTGGCAAAGATGATGAGATTGCAGTGGACACAAGATCTAGACATTGAAACTCTGGATGCTAGGGGGCACTGGGCAACCCTGGAAGAACTGTTAGAAGTGGTGACGTTTCATTTGCCTCGTTACGAAAACACCGTGAAGACGTGCAAGACAAGTCCGGGTCAAGTCAACCCGTCGGACTTAACATTTGCCACGAAATTTGTAGCGGTGTATTTGTTCATCAAGGTGAAGGGGTCTCGCCCTATGACTTATCAGTACTTGACAGTCGACATGGTTAAGACAGCCAAGGAGAACGGGGGACTACATCAGTAGTACTTGACAGTCGACATGGTTAAGACAGCCAAGGAGAACGGGGCTACATCGATTTCGTAAGACCATTGCTGAAACCCCAGTGCGAGTTCGTTCTGGTGACGAGAAATGGGGGCCAACACAGCAAATTGGGCGATGTCATGAGCAAACTAGTCTTTGACGCAATCGGAAAGTACATTCACCCGACGCGCTATCGCCAAATCGTCGAAACGCAAAGCCTCAATCAGCTCACTAGCAAAGAGCAAAGGATTTTGTCGGAAGATCAGAAACACAGCTCAGTCGTCGCCAAAGTTCACTATCAAAAGCAGAGGTCGCGCGAAGTTGCTGCGAAGGCTCACGAGTGTCTGCAAAAGCTACAAGGTGCTAAAGGCTCCGAACTGGATAAGGAGGTGAATACGAGATTTCGCGATTCAACGTCAAGTTCTGCGGCACTGACTGAAAGCGCAGAATCGAAAAGCGTAGTGCCCCCTGATAGGAATGCCCCATTGCGAATCCAAAGAAGTCAGCGCCGGGCGTTGAAATTTACAGCATACGAGGACGAGTTTCTCAAGGAAGGGATTGCTAAGCACGGATTTGGACAATGGACCGCTATTTTGAGAGATCCCGAGTACACGTTTCAAGAGGGCAGAACGGCAGACTCTCTAAAGAAAAGGGCGGGACTCAAATTTTCACCAGGGTCATGCACCTGAACTGAACACTTTTCTAAACGCCGAGATAAGTTGTTTTTGGCATATCTACTACTAAGAAAGCTTGTCGTGCTTCCTCGTTAAAGTAAAAACCAACAACAGTCATTGATTAAGCAAAATGCTTGTCATTCATTGAACTGAACTGCCACAGAACTATAATGATGTTTCTCTTACAAATTAAAACGTGAGTTTAATGAATGTAATATATTGTGTATGCACGATTGAAGCGACAGTCTGAGAATGGTCTGGTCAGTTTTACTTTTGGCTTGCGCCGAAGTAGTTGAGCAGCGTATTGGGCTTTCTTCTCTTGGTCCGATCTTGGCTGAGCGGAAGGTCTTTGCGCCTCTTCGTCGTACAGCTTCGAAGCAACTCCTCTGAGATGGCGAGATCGTGGACGTTTGCAGGGGCAGCCTGCACAGGCGACAGTGCACTGCTCGGAACGAGAGTAGCTTCAGGTGCTGGAGATGCTGTGATAGAGCACGGCGACTGTGACCAGTACTGATCTACGTCGTTTGGTCGTGGAACGTAAGACGGCGTTCTTGGCGTTATGAACAAATCTTGGTCTTCGTCCTCTCTTTCTTCCTCGCTGAAGTAATTTTCCACGTCCGCAAGCGGGAGGGGCTCCGTCAAGGTTTTCACCTGGTTTTCGTCTTCTTCTCTGAGAAGGCCAAGCAGTCTGCAGACTCGCTTCCGTTCGGCCAACGCTTCCTTAGACCTGAGGGTGCCGAGGTTACTGTGGTGGTTTTTGAGCTTGTCCTGCAGCACTTCGAGGAGGGCATTCATAGACGCTCTCATATTCTCATCGAGGTTGCCGTGAAGACGCCTAGCACAATCGTACAACTCTCGCTCGGTCCTCAGCAGCCAGGAACCTTCGTACACTCGAGCTGCCTTCTCGCGGCGCTCTTCTTCCTCTCTCGCTGTCTTATCTCTGCAGTAGTTGTCTACTTCCCTCTGAAGTGGGCTTGGCATCTCTTCATATGGATCAAGTGGCAACATCTCCACGCTCTCCACACTTATTCCCTTGTCTAGCAAGGCTTGTTTTTGCATTTCGTGCTGCTTTCGTCTTCTGTCTTCTTGCCTGGTTCGCTTTCTCTGTTCTTCATTGAGTATGTGCTCAAGCTGCCTGCGCTGTAAACTGCCCGGATACGATCGACGCACGGAATCCTTCAATGCATCCAGGACGTCGTCGGACGTGGAAACACTTTCAGGGTCTTGTGGAACATTCGTGACTGAGCTAGAAGCGGTCTCCTCGACGAGGGAACTGGCCAGCGTGAGACATCTGAGTTCCTCTTTTTCCTTGTCTTGCAGGATTCCTTCTTCACCTTCACTGCCTGTGTCGTCTTCATCATTCTCATCGCTCTCGCTGTCGCCTTGACAATCTTTTGCCTTTTCCGTAGCCCACACCACACAATCCATGGCGTGTTTCTTCAGCCATGCTGCGGCACTTTTCTTAGGATTTGGGAGAGTCTTGAACACGTAAGTGCGCAGTCGTTTCTCCATGGCCGGTTGGTTTGTTGGACCAAACTGCAGCTTTTGTTGGGCGGTGATTAACATGGGGCACTTGTTGAGAAAGGCTTTTGCGGTCTGGTACTTTACATCATGTGCAGAGTACCCCCCCTGCGTCAAGACCTTCCAATCAGCAATGTCCAGGGTGCTCTCACTGGCTTCATCAATGAAGATCACTTCAGTAAATGACGTGATCATCGCTTTATTAAAGGCTCTTTGTTTGGTCACTGTTGCGATATTGCCATGGTGTATCAATCCCTGGATTGGAAAAAACAAACTTGTCTTGCCACTGTTTGCTTCGCCCACAAGGCAAGGTACCTTGTCTTTGTGCTGCTTCTTACTGTAGTTTAGTAGCTTTAGGAAGTCGTCACAAAAGTTGGCCACCTCGTCTGGGGACAAACTGTTTTCCAGGATCTCTTTGAAGTACTTAGGATCTGGATCCTTGGTGGAATCGTATGCGCAAAATGCCCTGGGTGATATTTTTCCAATGTCGTTGGCATTAATTGGGCTCTGTACAAAGGCACGATTCTTTATGGACCAGCAAATACCGCCATTAACTTCAATGAGATCGTAGTTGATCGTCAACGGTTGGAATAGCTCACAATGAGGATCTGATAGCAGCTCAATCACCTTTTTCATATCTCGGATGAGCCTCGACTTGAAATGCTCGTTCGTCGCGAGAGTGTTGATAAATGGTCTGGCCTCGCACTTAAATGAGTAAGTGAACTTCGCCTTTGGGTCGCGCTTGTAAATCTTGCCTCGGTAACTGGCATATTCGAGTTGCTGCATTGCAATCGTTATGTCGTTTACTAAGATGGTCAGCTTGTCAGAAAGTCGTTTTTCTCCCGTCATCTTCGTTGTGTTGCAGCTGTTGAAACCAAACTTGTCGATCTGTAGTTTGGCTTCGATCATCTTCTCTAGTGCCTTTGTTAGAGATTGCTGGAAGCTGGGGTTAATGAGTGTAACGCGCACGACGTTTTCTCTTCCACAGTCTTCTAGCTCTTGAGAAGAGAGAGGAGACATGGCTCTGAGACTTCGATACTCTTCATGAAAGCTGTACTGGTACGACGCTGTTACAAGTTCCTGCATGAAGGGGTTCTTGTGGTCTTTTAACGTTTTGTATAATTCCTTGATAGCCATGGACATTTTTCCATCTTGAAACTGTACCTGAAAAAAATATTTAAAAAAAACATAATAAATATGAGTATCGTGCTGAAATGGCGCGTGACATGTGTGTGTCTTTGCATTTATCGTTCGTGCAGATGATACCTGATTAGCTGTGACTGCAACTCCACATTTCAGCAGTGCTCTGTGGACGATCAGTGGATTTGCCGGAGCACCATTAGGTGTAGTCAGCGCTAACCAATAGTTAATTGCAGGCCAAAGCGATTTGTTTACAAGTGTCGGGTTGCCATTAACCATTTGCTGAGATTGTGTGCTTGGTACAGGCGTCTTTTCTCCATCGTCATCGCTGTCATCACTTTCCTCAAAACTGCCTTTCTTTTTCTCTTGTGTTGCTATGGCACTAAAGAAGAATGCCGCGTTTGGTATACCTGAGGAAATTCAATCAAATTTTTTTCAAGGTAATGAAGTTTAGTTTCAAGAGAAAAGCACAAGAGCTGAGTCGAACCTGAAATTTCTCTATCGCACAGATCCCGCTTCTTGCAGATGTCATTCCAAGATATTGAAAGGTCTTTTTCTTTGACGTTGAATACGCATTTTGCACATATAATGCTACACTGGCCAGCAACCACAGGACTCATGTAACATAAAGCGGCCCCACGAATTGACTCACTGTTTAACTGCTTGCTTGGCTGTTTTGCTCGCCGCATCCTCAACACAATTGGCACTGGACAGAAATGAAGCCAAAGCTTGCTTCTTATATAGACCACTGGTAACTGCAAAGTGAACATGGATATATGAATATCACGAAATGATCCATAATTTTGCCTTAAAAGGACTGCATATCTGCTTCATAACACCTTCTCTGCTTTAGAGATCCTGACCTACAGTTGCTCTCACTATGGTGAGCTAATTGCAATATGCCATAATGATGTAAATTCGCCATTACGAACGATTTGCAACTTGCGGTCACTTGTCGCAGTAATTTGCTAAAGCGGGTACATTTCGGTGTTGATTTGTCCCAGAGCAATTGTCAATTTTGACAGCTTATAGTTTTTGCGTGTTGTTTGGGTTTTTTTTTGTCATGCATCTCAATGTATGTGCAGACCTGTGAAATGGCAAAGGTGCTGATTAGACTTGAAAACAACCAGCAGTGTCGCGTCCTCCTTGATTATGTTACCAGAAGAAACCGAAAACAATTGCACACAAAGCAGCGTTGATGAGAGTTGGACAACACAATAAACTTGATATTACATACATTGTCTTCTAAAATCCATGTCAGTAGCCACAAATTTGCATGTTGTGTTAAGTCTGATCACTTATTCATACTCCCGTCAGATCCACGCCTTCCGCCTTAGTAGTAGAAGTTTGTGTTGCTTATAATGTATTACACACAATCCATGGCATGACACTGCAAGTTCCAAGTCAGAAAAACTTTTCATAGATAGGCGGAAGATTTGGAACTTGAATCCATAATCATGTTACTCCTTTATCTTACTGTAAGTATTCAACATTTAAAATTAATTCAATAATATAGTTACAGTAAACATGAGAAGTAAATCATGTTTGTTTTTCATATTCCCGTTAAATCCTTGAGAACCATGTCTTCCGCCTTAATAGTAGAAGTTTGTGTTGCTTATAATGTATTACACACAATCCATTGCATGACACTGCAAGTTCCAAGTCAGACAAACTTTTAATAGATAGGCGGAAGATTTGGATTTCAAGGAACTAACGGGAACTTGAATCTATAATCATGTTACTACTTTATATTACTGTAAGTATATACATTTAAAATTGATTCAATAATATAGTTACAGTAAACATGAGAAGTAAATCATGTTTGTTTTTCATATTCCCGTTAAATCCTTGAGAACCATGTCTTCCGCCTTAATAGTAGAAGTCTGTGTTGCTTATAATGTATTACACACAATCCATTGCATGACTCTGCAAGTTCCAAGTCAGACAAACTTTTAATAGATAGGCGGAAGATTTGGATTTCAAGGAACTAACGGGAACTTGAATCTATAATCATGTTACTACTTTATATTACTGTAAGTATATACATTTAAAATTGATTCAATAATATAGTTACAGTAAACATGAGAAGCAAATCATGTTTGTTTTTCATATTCCCGTTAAATCCTTGAGAACCATGTCTTCCGCCTTAATAGTAGAAGTCTGTGTTGCTTATAATGTATTACACACAATCCATTGCATGACTCTGCAAGTTCCAAGTCAGACAAACTTTTAATAGATAGGCGGAAGATTTGGATTTCAAGGAACTAACGGGAACTTGAATCTATAATCATGTTACTACTTTATATTACTGTAAGTATATACATTTAAAATTGATTCAATAATATACTTACAGTAAACATGAGAAGTAAATCATGTTTGTTTTTCATATTCCCGTTAAATCCTTGAGAACCATGTCTTCCGCCTTAATAGTAGAAGTTTGTGTTGCTTATAATGTATTACACACAATCCATTGCATGACACTGCAAGTTCCAAGTCAACAAACTTTTAATAGATAGGCGGAAGATTTGGATTTCAAGGAACTAACGGGAACTTGAATCTATAATCATGTTACTACTTTATATTACTGTAAGTATTATACATTTAAAATTAATTCAATAATATAGTTACAGTAAACATGAGAAGTAAATCATGTTTGTTTTTCATATTCCCGTTAAATCCTTGAGAACCATGTCTTCCGCCTTAATAGTAGAAGTTTGTGTTGCTTATAATGTATTACACACAATCCATTGCATGACACTGCAAGTTCCAAGTCAGACAAACTTTTAATAGATAGGCGGAAGATTTGGATTTAAAGGAACTAACGGGAACTTGAATCTATAATCATGTTACTACTTTATATTACTGTAAGTATATACATTTAAAATTGATTCAATAATATACTTACAGTAAACATGAGAAGTAAATCATGTTTGTTTTTCATATTCCCGTTAAATCCTTGAGAACCATGTCTTCCGCCTTAATAGTAGAAGTTTGTGTTGCTTATAATGTATTACACACAATCCATTGCATGACACTGCAAGTTCCAAGTCAGACAAACTTTTAATAGATATGCGGAAGATTTGGGTTTCAAGGAATTAACGGGAACTTGAATCTATAATCATGTTACTACTTTATATTACTGTAAGTATTATACATTTAAAATTAATTCAATAATATAGTTACAGTGAACATGAGAAGTAAATCATCGGTTTTTTTTTTTCATGTTCCCGTTAAATGCTTGAGAACCATGTCTTCCGCCTTAATAGTAGAAGTCTGTGTTACTTATAATGTATTACTCACAATCCATTGCATGACACTGCAAGTTCCAAGTCAGACAAACTTTTAATGGATAGGCGGAGGATTTGGATTTCAAGGATTTGACGGGAATCATGTTACTTCCTTTTGTTACTGTAAGTAGTGTAAGCAACCCTCTACTCATTTCACCGGAAGGCATGGATATTGATATTCAAAATGGATATTTCGGGGAATTCTTGGATTCGCTTTTAACTATAAGGACTGATATGATCATGAAGTTCATGTATTAAGGCCCCAAACAACATTGGGTTTTGTTGAGGGTTTGACACCTTCTTTCTGCTGAGCACGAGTCCCGAGTTCATAACTTCATTTTTGTCAAGATGATACGTTTGTGCAGTGCACTGGTTTCTTAGGAAAATTACTGTAGAGTGGTAGAAAGGAACGAAAAGGGCCCATTTTGGAGCGTTCCGTGTTTCATGACAGTGTGCTTTCAAATGTGCTTGAAGATTGTTTTCTTTTTAGCGAAACAAAAGACCTCGCAGTTTTCTTACTTTATTTTGGTCATGTTGAGAACGGATCATACAGAAAGAAACACGAAAATCAATTGATAACACCGTTTTAACTATTATCTGTTAAGGAACCAGGAAGTTTGGGAAACGATCTATTACGTTTCCCAAAATTTTTGCTGCCGGATTTGAACATGTTCTAGCATGATTTGGTCGATGAAATTTTGGCTGTTGTATGTTTTCAGCATGGAGATTCTTAAAACGCTTTAGTATGTTTTTGTCATCCCTTAAGTGGCGTTTTTATTACATTTTATTTTTGAGCACTGTTCCCGTTTTTGCTTTGGGAACGTTCCCATCTTGGGACGATTGTTCCTATTTGAAGTGGTCCTCTTAGCATCAAAAGGAACAAACTGCTGTGAAAAATAGGAACAAAGTGTTCATTTAGAGCTAAAAAGAACCTTTTGTTCCTCATTTTTAACATTCAAAGGAACGTTTTGTTCCTCAAATGAGTGACTTAGGAACAAGTGTTCCCTATGGTATTGTTCCTCTTTTAATCATTTTGGTCCTTTTTATGCAGTTGAGGAACAATTGTTCCTATTAATGCGTTCCCTTTTGGAGTAGCTGTTCCTTTATGCTGGCGTGAGGAACTTTCGTTCCCAAATGCTTCGTTCCTTTTTCTTGTAAAGGAACGTTTGTTCCTTTCTTTCGTCGTTCCTGCTTTGAAAATTGGTTCCTTTTCGTTCACTTGAGGAACAATTGTTCCCATTAATGGTTCCGTTTTGAATGAAATGTTCCTTTTTATGGGCGCGTGGAACAGTTTGTTCCTAAACATCAGTTCCTATTTGTGCACAATGGTTCCTATTTAGAAAACGGCAGTTCCTTTGTGCATGTTGTTCAACAGAAACAGAAACTTCTCTTCTCTTTGCCATCTATGTCAGTTTATTGCTTTTCAAATGGTAAAACGTTTGGTGTATAGTTTTAAGCTGGAAAAAACTCGAAACACAGTCCATAACATATTTTAAAAGACATTTCGAGGCGCTTATTGACTTGTCCGGACAAGGTTGAACATAATCGCACCAACGTCATATGTCACCTTAGATTTGCAAGTTTAATTACGAATAGCACACACTGCCACGCCTGAGCAAGCGGGGGCAAGTCGGGGCAAGTTGCACAAAGCAGCCATTCTTTTTTTCCGTCGCCTTTGTAGTTTGTTCACAATTTATGCAAGTGGAACAAACTGTGTGAATCACGCAGATGTCAGAGATGAACAAGAAAGGCAAGGTTGACTGGTCGAAAATCGATGGCTCATCACCGAAACCGAAACGGCTTCACTTGGAAAAAGACGAAACAGATAGCTTGTATCACTGTCCAATACAAGTGTGTGATCACGATGGATTTAAAAGTCAACGCGGTTGCAGGAAACACGTGAACACCAAGCACAGTTGGTTCTTTTTCTTTGACGAAAAGCCCGTTGCAAGTACCAAAGAACTTGCCGATGACGATAATGCGAGCGAAATCGTAAAACCACCCGCCAGAGTATTGCCATCATTTTCGGTTTGCAGCCAAATTGGCGAATCATTCACGAAATGGTTGACTGGAAGTGGCGGTGGTTGCAAGAAAGATCGCGCAGCTCAGCAGATTGTCAAGAGGTGTTTCAAATTTCTCAAATTTTGCTGCGAAGACGAGGAGGAATTGAGTTTTGAAGTGCTGGACTTCAGCCTGTGTTCTCACAGTCTGTTATTCAAGTTTATCGATCACTTGCAGGACGAATGCAAGCTAGGACACGGTGGACGATTGGGCTACATTGATGCCATCTCTGAAATGATCGACTTCAGAAAAATAAATGGCGCCTCTGACGCAGTTCTCCGAAACTTGTCATCGACAGAATTGTACCTGAAAAGAGCTCGCAAGACGGTGGCAAAGATGATGAGATTGCAGTGGACACAAGATCTAGACATTGAAACTCTGGATGCTAGGGGGCACTGGGCAACCCTGGAAGAACTGTTAGAAGTGGTGACGTTTCATTTGCCTCGTTACGAAAACACCGTGAAGACGTGCAAGACAAGTCCGGGTCAAGTCAACCCGTCGGACTTAACATTTGCCACGAAATTTGTAGCGGTGTATTTGTTCATCAAGGTGAAGGGGTCTCGCCCTATGACTTATCAGTACTTGACAGTCGACATGGTTAAGACAGCCAAGGAGAACGGGGGATTTACGATCAGAAGTACTTGACAGTCGACATGGTTGACAGCCAAGGAGAACGGGGCTACATCGATTTCGTAAGACCATTGCTGAAACCCCAGTGCGAGTTCGTTCTGGTGACGAGAAATGGGGGCCAACACAGCAAATTGGGCGATGTCATGAGCAAACTAGTCTTTGACGCAATCGGAAAGTACATTCACCCGACGCGCTATCGCCAAATCGTCGAAACGCAAAGCCTCAATCAGCTCACTAGCAAAGAGCAAAGGATTTTGTCGGAAGATCAGAAACACAGCTCAGTCGTCGCCAAAGTTCACTATCAAAAGCAGAGGTCGCGCGAAGTTGCTGCGAAGGCTCACGAGTGTCTGCAAAAGCTACAAGGTGCTAAAGGCTCCGAACTGGATAAGGAGGTGAATACGAGATTTCGCGATTCAACGTCAAGTTCTGCGGCACTGACTGAAAGCGCAGAATCGAAAAGCGTAGTGCCCCCTGATAGGAATGCCCCATTGCGAATCCAAAGAAGTCAGCGCCGGGCGTTGAAATTTACAGCATACGAGGACGAGTTTCTCAAGGAAGGGATTGCTAAGCACGGATTTGGACAATGGACCGCTATTTTGAGAGATCCCGAGTACACGTTTCAAGAGGGCAGAACGGCAGACTCTCTAAAGAAAAGGGCGGGACTCAAATTTTCACCAGGGTCATGCACCTGAACTGAACACTTTTCTAAACGCCGAGATAAGTTGTTTTTGGCATATCTACTACTAAGAAAGCTTGTCGTGCTTCCTCGTTAAAGTAAAAACCAACAACAGTCATTGATTAAGCAAAATGCTTGTCATTCATTGAACTGAACTGCCACAGAACTATAATGATGTTTCTCTTACAAATTAAAACGTGAGTTTAATGAATGTAATATATTGTGTATGCACGATTGAAGCGACAGTCTGAGAATGGTCTGGTCAGTTTTACTTTTGGCTTGCGCCGAAGTAGTTGAGCAGCGTATTGGGCTTTCTTCTCTTGGTCCGATCTTGGCTGAGCGGAAGGTCTTTGCGCCTCTTCGTCGTACAGCTTCGAAGCAACTCCTCTGAGATGGCGAGATCGTGGACGTTTGCAGGGGCAGCCTGCACAGGCGACAGTGCACTGCTCGGAACGAGAGTAGCTTCAGGTGCTGGAGATGCTGTGATAGAGCACGGCGACTGTGACCAGTACTGATCTACGTCGTTTGGTCGTGGAACGTAAGACGGCGTTCTTGGCGTTATGAACAAATCTTGGTCTTCGTCCTCTCTTTCTTCCTCGCTGAAGTAATTTTCCACGTCCGCAAGCGGGAGGGGCTCCGTCAAGGTTTTCACCTGGTTTTCGTCTTCTTCTCTGAGAAGGCCAAGCAGTCTGCAGACTCGCTTCCGTTCGGCCAACGCTTCCTTAGACCTGAGGGTGCCGAGGTTACTGTGGTGGTTTTTGAGCTTGTCCTGCAGCACTTCGAGGAGGGCATTCATAGACGCTCTCATATTCTCATCGAGGTTGCCGTGAAGACGCCTAGCACAATCGTACAACTCTCGCTCGGTCCTCAGCAGCCAGGAACCTTCGTACACTCGAGCTGCCTTCTCGCGGCGCTCTTCTTCCTCTCTCGCTGTCTTATCTCTGCAGTAGTTGTCTACTTCCCTCTGAAGTGGGCTTGGCATCTCTTCATATGGATCAAGTGGCAACATCTCCACGCTCTCCACACTTATTCCCTTGTCTAGCAAGGCTTGTTTTTGCATTTCGTGCTGCTTTCGTCTTCTGTCTTCTTGCCTGGTTCGCTTTCTCTGTTCTTCATTGAGTATGTGCTCAAGCTGCCTGCGCTGTAAACTGCCCGGATACGATCGACGCACGGAATCCTTCAATGCATCCAGGACGTCGTCGGACGTGGAAACACTTTCAGGGTCTTGTGGAACATTCGTGACTGAGCTAGAAGCGGTCTCCTCGACGAGGGAACTGGCCAGCGTGAGACATCTGAGTTCCTCTTTTTCCTTGTCTTGCAGGATTCCTTCTTCACCTTCACTGCCTGTGTCGTCTTCATCATTCTCATCGCTCTCGCTGTCGCCTTGACAATCTTTTGCCTTTTCCGTAGCCCACACCACACAATCCATGGCGTGTTTCTTCAGCCATGCTGCGGCACTTTTCTTAGGATTTGGGAGAGTCTTGAACACGTAAGTGCGCAGTCGTTTCTCCATGGCCGGTTGGTTTGTTGGACCAAACTGCAGCTTTTGTTGGGCGGTGATTAACATGGGGCACTTGTTGAGAAAGGCTTTTGCGGTCTGGTACTTTACATCATGTGCAGAGTACCCCCCCTGCGTCAAGACCTTCCAATCAGCAATGTCCAGGGTGCTCTCACTGGCTTCATCAATGAAGATCACTTCAGTAAATGACGTGATCATCGCTTTATTAAAGGCTCTTTGTTTGGTCACTGTTGCGATATTGCCATGGTGTATCAATCCCTGGATTGGAAAAAACAAACTTGTCTTGCCACTGTTTGCTTCGCCCACAAGGCAAGGTACCTTGTCTTTGTGCTGCTTCTTACTGTAGTTTAGTAGCTTTAGGAAGTCGTCACAAAAGTTGGCCACCTCGTCTGGGGACAAACTGTTTTCCAGGATCTCTTTGAAGTACTTAGGATCTGGATCCTTGGTGGAATCGTATGCGCAAAATGCCCTGGGTGATATTTTTCCAATGTCGTTGGCATTAATTGGGCTCTGTACAAAGGCACGATTCTTTATGGACCAGCAAATACCGCCATTAACTTCAATGAGATCGTAGTTGATCGTCAACGGTTGGAATAGCTCACAATGAGGATCTGATAGCAGCTCAATCACCTTTTTCATATCTCGGATGAGCCTCGACTTGAAATGCTCGTTCGTCGCGAGAGTGTTGATAAATGGTCTGGCCTCGCACTTAAATGAGTAAGTGAACTTCGCCTTTGGGTCGCGCTTGTAAATCTTGCCTCGGTAACTGGCATATTCGAGTTGCTGCATTGCAATCGTTATGTCGTTTACTAAGATGGTCAGCTTGTCAGAAAGTCGTTTTTCTCCCGTCATCTTCGTTGTGTTGCAGCTGTTGAAACCAAACTTGTCGATCTGTAGTTTGGCTTCGATCATCTTCTCTAGTGCCTTTGTTAGAGATTGCTGGAAGCTGGGGTTAATGAGTGTAACGCGCACGACGTTTTCTCTTCCACAGTCTTCTAGCTCTTGAGAAGAGAGAGGAGACATGGCTCTGAGACTTCGATACTCTTCATGAAAGCTGTACTGGTACGACGCTGTTACAAGTTCCTGCATGAAGGGGTTCTTGTGGTCTTTTAACGTTTTGTATAATTCCTTGATAGCCATGGACATTTTTCCATCTTGAAACTGTACCTGAAAAAAATATTTAAAAAAACATAATAAATATGAGTATCGTGCTGAAATGGCGCGTGACATGTGTGTGTCTTTGCATTTATCGTTCGTGCAGATGATACCTGATTAGCTGTGACTGCAACTCCACATTTCAGCAGTGCTCTGTGGACGATCAGTGGATTTGCCGGAGCACCATTAGGTGTAGTCAGCGCTAACCAATAGTTAATTGCAGGCCAAAGCGATTTGTTTACAAGTGTCGGGTTGCCATTAACCATTTGCTGAGATTGTGTGCTTGGTACAGGCGTCTTTTCTCCATCGTCATCGCTGTCATCACTTTCCTCAAAACTGCCTTTCTTTTTCTCTTGTGTTGCTATGGCACTAAAGAAGAATGCCGCGTTTGGTATACCTGAGGAAATTCAATCAAATTTTTTTCAAGGTAATGAAGTTTAGTTTCAAGAGAAAAGCACAAGAGCTGAGTCGAACCTGAAATTTCTCTATCGCACAGATCCCGCTTCTTGCAGATGTCATTCCAAGATATTGAAAGGTCTTTTTCTTTGACGTTGAATACGCATTTTGCACATATAATGCTACACTGGCCAGCAACCACAGGACTCATGTAACATAAAGCGGCCCCACGAATTGACTCACTGTTTAACTGCTTGCTTGGCTGTTTTGCTCGCCGCATCCTCAACACAATTGGCACTGGACAGAAATGAAGCCAAAGCTTGCTTCTTATATAGACCACTGGTAATTGCAAAGTGAACATGGATATATGAATATCACGAAATGATCCATAATTTTGCCTTAAAAGGACTGCATATCTGCTTCATAACACCTTCTCTGCTTTAGAGATCCTGACCTACAGTTGCTCTCACTATGGTGAGCTAATTGCAATATGCCATAATGATGTAAATTCGCCATTACGGACGATTTGCAACTTGCGGTCACTTGTCGCAGTAATTTGCTAAAGCGGGTACATTTCGGTGTTGATTTGTCCCAGAGCAATTGTCAATTTTGACAGCTTATAGTTTTTGCGTGTTGTTTGGGTTTTTTTTTTGTCATGCATCTCAATGTATGTGCAGACCTGTGAAATGGCAAAGGTGCTGATTAGACTTGAAAACAACCAGCAGTGTCGCGTCCTCCTTGATAATGTTACCAGAAGAAACCGAAAACAATTGCACACAAAGCAGCGTTGATGAGAGTTGGACAACACAATAAACTTGATATTACATACATTGTCTTCTAAAATCCATGTCAGTAGCCACAAATTTGCATGTTGTGTTAAGTCTGATCACTTATTCATACTCCCGTCAGATCCACGCCTTCCGCCTTAGTAGTAGAAGTTTGTGTTGCTTATAATGTATTACACACAATCCATGGCATGACACTGCAAGTTCCAAGTCAGAAAAACTTTTCATAGATAGGCGGAAGATTTGGAACTTGAATCCATAATCATGTTACTCCTTTATCTTACTGTAAGTATTCAACATTTAAAATTAATTCAATAATATAGTTACAGTAAACATGAGAAGTAAATCATGTTTGTTTTTCATATTCCCGTTAAATCCTTGAGAACCATGTCTTCCGCCTTAATAGTAGAAGTTTGTGTTGCTTATAATGTATTACACACAATCCATTGCATGACACTGCAAGTTCCAAGTCAGACAAACTTTTAATAGATAGGCGGAAGATTTGGATTTCAAGGAACTAACGGGAACTTGAATCTATAATCATGTTACTACTTTATATTACTGTAAGTATATACATTTAAAATTGATTCAATAATATAGTTACAGTAAACATGAGAAGTAAATCATGTTTGTTTTTCATATTCCCGTTAAATCCTTGAGAACCATGTCTTCCGCCTTAATAGTAGAAGTCTGTGTTGCTTATAATGTATTACACACAATCCATTGCATGACTCTGCAAGTTCCAAGTCAGACAAACTTTTAATAGATAGGCGGAAGATTTGGATTTCAAGGAACTAACGGGAACTTGAATCTATAATCATGTTACTACTTTATATTACTGTAAGTATATACATTTAAAATTGATTCAATAATATAGTTACAGTAAACATGAGAAGCAAATCATGTTTGTTTTTCATATTCCCGTTAAATCCTTGAGAACCATGTCTTCCGCCTTAATAGTAGAAGTCTGTGTTGCTTATAATGTATTACACACAATCCATTGCATGACTCTGCAAGTTCCAAGTCAGACAAACTTTTAATAGATAGGCGGAAGATTTGGATTTCAAGGAACTAACGGGAACTTGAATCTATAATCATGTTACTACTTTATATTACTGTAAGTATATACATTTAAAATTGATTCAATAATATACTTACAGTAAACATGAGAAGTAAATCATGTTTGTTTTTCATATTCCCGTTAAATCCTTGAGAACCATGTCTTCCGCCTTAATAGTAGAAGTTTGTGTTGCTTATAATGTATTACACACAATCCATTGCATGACACTGCAAGTTCCAAGTCAAACAAACTTTTAATAGATAGGCGGAAGATTTGGATTTCAAGGAACTAACGGGAACTTGAATCTATAATCATGTTACTACTTTATATTACTGTAAGTATTATACATTTAAAATTAATTCAATAATATAGTTACAGTAAACATGAGAAGTAAATCATGTTTGTTTTTCATATTCCCGTTAAATCCTTGAGAACCATGTCTTCCGCCTTAATAGTAGAAGTTTGTGTTGCTTATAATGTATTACACACAATCCATTGCATGACACTGCAAGTTCCAAGTCAGACAAACTTTTAATAGATAGGCGGAAGATTTGGATTTAAAGGAACTAACGGGAACTTGAATCTATAATCATGTTACTACTTTATATTACTGTAAGTATATACATTTAAAATTGATTCAATAATATACTTAC
This sequence comes from Pachyseris speciosa, assembly GCA_016490735.1. NCBI lineage: Eukaryota > Metazoa > Cnidaria > Anthozoa > Scleractinia > Pachyseridae > Pachyseris > Pachyseris speciosa. The sequence goes on along the minus strand of JAEMWC010000563.1, from coordinate 527,136 downwards.
AGTAAACATGAGAAGTAAATCATGTTTGTTTTTCATATTCCCGTTAAATCCTTGAGAACCATGTCTTCCGCCTTAATAGTAGAAGTTTGTGTTGCTTATAATGTATTACACACAATCCATTGCATGACACTGCAAGTTCCAAGTCAGACAAACTTTTAATAGATATGCGGAAGATTTGGGTTTCAAGGAATTAACGGGAACTTGAATCTATAATCATGTTACTACTTTATATTACTGTAAGTATTATACATTTAAAATTAATTCAATAATATAGTTACAGTGAACATGAGAAGTAAATCATCGGGTTTTTTTTTTCATGTTCCCGTTAAAATGCTTGAGAACCATGTCTTCCGCCTTAATAGTAGAAGTCTGTGTTACTTATAATGTATTACTCACAATCCATTGCATGACACTGCAAGTTCCAAGTCAGACAAACTTTTAATGGATAGGCGGAGGATTTGGATTTCAAGGATTTGACGGGAATCATGTTACTTCCTTTTGTTACTGTAAGTAGTGTAAGCAACCCTCTACTCATTTCACCGGAAGGCATGGATATTGATATTCAAAATGGATATTTCGGGGAATTCTTGGATTCGCTTTATAACTATAAGGACTGATATGATCATGAAGTTCATGTATTAAGGCCCCAAACAACATTGGGTTTTGTTGAGGGTTTGACACCTTCTTTCTGCTGAGCACGAGTCCCGAGTTCATAACTTCATTTTTGTCAAGATGATACGTTTGTGCAGTGCACTGGTTTCTTAGGAAAATTACTGTAGAGTGGTAGAAAGGAACGAAAAGGGCCCATTTTGGAGCGTTCCGTGTTTCATGACAGTGTGCTTTCAAATGTGCTTGAAGATTGTTTTCTTTTTAGCGAAACAAAAGACCTCGCAGTTTTCTTACTTTATTTTGGTCATGTTGAGAACGGATCATACAGAAAGAAACACGAAAATCAATTGATAACACCGTTTTAACTATTATCTGTTAAGGAACCAGGAAGTTTGGGAAACGATCTCTCTCTCTGTCTCTCTCTCTCTCTGTCTCTCTGTCTCTCTGTCTCTCTGTCTCTCTCTCTCTCTCTCTCTCTCTCTCTCGCTCTCTCTCTCTCTGTCTCTCTCTCTCTCTCTCTCTCTCTCTCTCTCTCTCTCTCTCTCTCTCTCTCTCTCTCTCTCTCTCTCTCTCTCTCTCTCTCTCTCTCTCTCTCTCTCTCTCTTTCTTTGTCTCTCTCTCTTTCTTTTTCTTTCCTTCTTTCTCCTTTTTCACTCTCTGTCGATAACATATTCAATCTATATTATTCGTTAGAGCGTCTGGGAGGAAGCTTCCTCTATAAGCATCCGTATATCATTTCGTAAAGTTTAATTGCTGGTGTGCTGGTGTGCTGGGTAGATGTAAGCAGAAGGTAGATGAACAAATACAACTTCTAAGCCTCCCCGGCTAAACTCAGCTTCTACTGTATGTAGTACAACGAACTTAATCATAGTGCAAAAGTGTACACGTGCACTCCGTGCACCTACTGCGTTCGCTGCACATGGACGATTCTTAACGCAACTAACAACTTCTGCTGGGTGGACATTTTGAGAGAATAAATGCAAATTCGTGAAAAGTTGTGAATACGTTTTAAAACATTTGTAACGTGTCGTAGCATTGTCAAGGCGTTGTTACATTTTGTACACTCTAGGCTTGGCTACGCTTTCTCATAATGGCTAGTCGAGTAGGCACAGTATTATTTCAAACAGTTTAAAACCAGACTGAAACAGGGCTTTACCTTGGGACCAATCTTTATCTTAAAATTAATATAGTCGAGAAAAGTTTCGTTCCAAATAAGGTGCTGGGATATTACAGAGCATTGGTTTCCTTATTTGTTATATTACTTATAATATCTTTCTCTATGCAGGAAGTCGCCTTTTACACGTGACACATAGGCTGTTTTAAGACACGTTTTATCATGTGATAAGTCATATCTCATACGCGATAAGTAAAAAATTGAACACTGACTGAGAAAAAAAGAGAGAAGCTAAAATTTCAAAATTAATTGTAAAACAGTGTCTATAACTACCAACTGACTTACTTTAATTAATGGAAAAAGGTTAAATGGCAATTTGTCAAAGAAGATAAGATAACACATAGGCTGTTTTAAGACACGTTTTATCATGTGATAAGTCATATCTCATACGCGATAAGTAAAAAATTGAATACTGACTGAGAAAAAAAAAAGAGGGAAGCTAAAATTTCAAAATTAATTGTAAAACAGTGTCTATAACTACCAACTGACTTACTGCGTCTGATTTCTAAGGAAATCTAGCTCCTTTTCTTCAATAGGAAATGAGAAGAGCGTAACTGGCCCTTATTATCTCAGTAACTGTGAAAAGACAAGACAGTACCAAAATTATCATTGGCATTTTGTCATTTTCCATATGCGTACATAAAGACTAATCAAAAGCATTAGTCACAAGAAAAAAAAATAAATAGAAAGTACACTTCTGATGTCAAAATTTGACGAGAAAAGACCAATTAGCTCTCCTTTTTAGCTCGATTGAAGATTAAGGCTAAATCAGTCTCAAAACATTTAAGACCGTTTTCACGTCTTGGAAAGATGATTTCTGAAACAGAAAGTGGCATCTTAAATGGCGTTCGGTCACGATATTCTGGATCATTATTAGACTGAGACATAAAAAAAATAATTTCGTAATTAATGGAAAAAGGTTAAATAACAATTTTTCAGGGAAGATAAGCAATATAGAGAGAAGAATAAATGTAAATATGGCGGGGATGGTGAAGGATGGAGAAAACTCAAACGGATTACAAATGACCTGTTTGAAATATCGAGGCTAAACTTTTCAACTTCCAAAGACCGTGACGAAGCTCCTTTAAACTTTAACGTTTTAAGGCACGTCTTACAGATTGTCAGAGCGCATATCTTAAACAATCTTGTGTTTGTAATGAAGACTTTTTTATTTCAATTTAGCTACTAGCAGCATTTTCTTGACGATCGCCAAAGGACGTCTTACTGCATAAAGGTATTTCCAAGATACCCGGCCAAGTGCTAAAACTGAGTAATGTGGAGGTCTTCTAGCTCTTAGGCAATGAGTAAATGATAGAGATAAAATTGTACAACTTCGTACTAGCGAATCGTTTTTAAAATGGAAAAAAAATATGAAAAAGAAAAAAAGTACACATCGCTCCTTTCATTAATTTCTTGCTCCTTCATAAGGAATAATTATTCTGTTAATTAAAACCGACTACCAAATAAATAATTGAAGGCACGTTTTTCTTTGTCAATTTATTACTTAATTGTTACCTAGGCCTTGCACCTCATACATTGAAAAGTAGAAAAAAAATGGGTAAAATTTTGGAAGTTTCAGTCGTTCACGTATTTTCAAGGACTGCTTTTTGCATTAACCGTGTTTTAGATAAGCAAATTGATTAGCTTTCATTTGGGCAACCGTTAAAACATTGGAACGTGGTGACGAATAGTTACGTTCAGCAATATTCATCCCCTTCCATTTCAGTTTATCGTTGAGTACTGGTCGTTGTTCTGTTGATGATGCCATAAGAGTTAACTAGCTTTTTAGGTAAAGACTGTAAAGTTTAAACATCAAAAAAAGATTTATTAGCATTATTTTACCTTGGTGTTTATTACGTTGAACAATTTAGTCGTAGTTTTGTCCGGCACACGGTGGTTGAGATGAATAATTTTAGGTAAGGGTGAATATTCAAATATCCTCCATTCTACCCAAGGACTGCTTGTTTGCTATCATGCATAATGTGCTGTTTCGGAAATAAAGAGTAAAAGCATTCATATGGTACATCAGAGAGGTGACTGATCAGCGCTTTTTCATGTTGCTACTCTCCCTCACTTGTTTTTCTTTGCCTCTTTGTCTCAACTTTGCTGTTGGCTGTTGGTTCTCAGATGCAGAGGCGAGCATATATCACAACGAGGGCATTGCAAACAAGGCTCTAAGAGGAGATTCAGAGAAAGCAAAGGCAATGAATAGCACTGACTCTCTTGAAGCTAATAAATCAATTTCCAATCCCTTATTCTGCCGACAAAGACTAACCCTTGTTAATAAATTGTTGTTAAGGTGAAGAAGGCAAGCCTACTATCAAAGAACACAAGACGTGCAGTTAAGCAAGCTCCAGGCTCCGAACAGGCGTCCTTAAGACCATTAAAGAACGTTGGCATCACCTCTCGGATGGCACTGCGGAGTTAGGACATTGTTTTCAGTATGTTCCAGCCTAAATTTTCTTAGTTTTTGCGTTTAAAACACTTGTAGCGTTGGGCGATGACTAATTACGCAAAATTGGAATTTCGTTAGAAAAGGGGAACATAATTTCGGGTATTGGCGAATATCCCCAGGTTTACCAGAAAGATCCCTTAACATATGACGGAGGAAACGTTTATAGCTAATAGTTATTTCAAATGGGAAATGCAACAATACGCTTCCATGATACGGATATTGGGCATACTGTTTCACTCTTCCGAACGGAATGGACAGTCAATTCCCATATCATACGTATACCTTTTTATCTACCTTTTGACCTTTTAACCGGGAGAAAACTAAGATTTTTCACGTATATCGTTTTCTAAGAATCCATTCATCCATTCATCCATTTATTCATCCATTCATCCATTCATCCATTCCGTCCTTAGATTCATCTTGGGTCCCTCACGTAACCTAACTTTCCACATTAGCCTTATAACTCACTTTATAATTCCATGCTTTATCATGAACTTTTCAGGTATTTTTTTTATCCTTTCGAAATTTGCTTGAAAAGACACAATTCTCTGAGAATGTTACTCAAAGGAACATTGCCGTGGTTTTTGTCGCTTTTAACCCATTGGCACCCGTGCCGGCCAAAACCGGCCGTAAAAAACTCCCATGCTTCAAAACATTGCAACTTTCTCAATCGCACGAATATTGCCTTAACTGTTAGTTGTGAGCACGAAATGGAATGCCATTTAAATTTGGATATCCAATAAATGCAAGAAACGTAGCGATTTTTACCAAATATGGCCTTTTGAGTTTGGACAAGAACGAAACTGGCCGTTTTTAACGTCAAAGAGAAACAACAAAAATGCCCCTTTTTGCCTTCATGTTTTTTAGGGAAATCATCGTCGAAAAAACCAAAATTCAACCATCATAACGAAATTCAGTCCTTTTTCTAGCTTAGAAATGACTTTTTTTTGTTCATATTCTTCTCCCGAGCGTAGATACAGCCTTTTGTTCCAGTGCATTCGGGCCTTCCCGACATTTTCAACATCTTGAGCGCATTGCATGCTGGGAACTAGCGAGAATTTTTGACAGCGCCCGTTCCTTCCCCCAATTCTTTCACATATAAACTAAGTCTACAGCCACTCCGACCTACCGCCAAAATTTCCTGCTCGTGGTCATCTTCAATACACAGAAATTCCAAAATATGTGGCGGTAGGTCGAGAAATTCATCAATAGTCGAGTCCCAAAGGTACTAAGTGTTCGACCGGCCAAATTTCCAGTTCGTCGAGTAACAAGCCAAATTCAACAACAAAGTACATCACCTTGCTCGATTCTTTGAGAAAGTGGACTCTTAGCTACCGTCACGCTTATGATGCTCATCAGGCAGCCGCTAAAGATGAAAAATGGCTGTAAATTTAGCAGAAATCGCAAGCAAACCGAACTTGGGCCATTGTTGTCGCTTCACGGATAAAAAATAGCTACGTCAAAATGACGTTTTCAGAAACCTTGAGCCTCCAGTGGCTTAGGACAGCACCACTTTTCCCTGGTAGTTCAAATAAAGAGTCACGAGTTGCTATTCATCGTTTATAGGTGGAAAATCACTCCGAAAATGTAAAAACCGCCGGTAGTCAATGGGTTAAAGCAATTAAAAAAAATTCCGTCGACGTTTATGCGGATAGAAAGGCCTCCTTATATGCATCTCTTCCCGTGGAACAACCACACGCTTTTAGTTTCGCGTTAAAGTCAGCGAAGCAAATTTCATGGTAAACTGTTTGGAACTTTCATGTCGATGAAGAGTTTTGGCGTTAAGGAAAAGTGCTAACATTTGTGTTTTTGAGTTGAACACCAATAAATATCTGTCATTTCAACCAATTACCCCAAATTTCACTCAAACTTAAGGAAAGGTATTTCCAATGCGTGTGTGAAAGATTTTAATTTTTCGAAGCCTATTAAGGGGTATATTAATTTAAAAAAGGACAGTGGCCACGTCCACACAGCGTTAGCGCTTCTTTAAGGGTAACAGACACTATTTACAGCGTAATAACTCTTGTTGAAAAGGCTTGTGAAGTGCTATTCCGCAATGATCCTATATAAATTTGTCACTGGACTCAATGCTGAGCACTAAAGAACTTCATTGTTACTTTATTTTATATCCAAATTTTAAATAATTGTTAGAACAAAAATATGTTCTAGCCTGTTACGAAAAGGAACCTTTATTTTCGTGAATTTCTAAGTCACATTTGAACACTAAATTAAACTACTTCAGTGAAGCGCACATCTTAATTCAGCCTTTCCTGCAGTACAATTAATTTTCTACCCGACAAAACATTGCTTGTTAAGGCCAGCACTGAAGTTTTGGACTCGGAGGCATGGGCTCGTTACAATAAGGACCATTTAAAATAAAACAACTATGTAACCTAATCAGTTGTTATTTTACTCGGCAAAATTGTGTCTGCAGCATTAGCCTTATTATATTTTAGTTTTTTAAGGGCGTAACACCGGCAGAGAATACGAAACAAACAAAATAATCAATCAAAACACTACAAAGGCGACAGTTCTTACTAAAAAATACTAGGCAGAGAAGAAACTTCGAAGCTGTCGTCCAAACCAGAATTGAAAAATTCGACGTCGAAATAGACGACGATTTTGTTTTAATTACGATGAATGGGAAGAAAAAGGAGAACACTCTCAAGATATGCATAATGATTAAAACGGTGCTGGCGTCTATGAGCCTGGTTATCTGATTACCCTCCCAAGAAAGTTAAGATAAGGTCTCTCAACTATTTTTGATCGACCGGGGGTAGCAGGGGGAGAGGGGTATTGTTCCAACAAGAGAACAGGGGAACTAACAGGCGTTGTTTGCGGGTGAAGCTAAAGAGGAAAGAAATCTGCGAAGCAGCATGTGGAACAAGTTCGTAATGTTATTAGAGCTATCGATCCTGTGAACTGTGCAGTCAAGAACGTGACAAATGCAAGTTTGCTCGCGATAATTGATCAGTTCATTAATTAGAGAAGAATGTAAGACCTGGCATTTGCAAAATATACCTTGGGTCACTGGCCAAATTTCTGCATTATATGATCGTTGACAAGCGAGGTAAAACTCATCTCCACACAACTCAAGGAAACACTATACTTAGTTCAATATATTTCTGACAACACTGTGGATGAATAATGCCTGCTAACCCGACTAGCAAACGTGACTCTTAGTGGATACCGCGAAGCAAAAGAGAGGGAGAAAATTACGTGATAAGACTATACTTAACCACAAGAGAGTTGACTCACGTGGCCCCGCCCTAGTGGCTGTTAGGATGGGAATTTTAGTTGCTCAGATGAGTAACATACGGAAACGTGCCAAAACTGAGAAATTGTAGAGGTAAAGGTAGAAGTAGTTTAGGTGGCCATACTTTCATTAAAGAGTGGACTGAAAGTGGTGCAATAAGCATCGACGAACTAAAAGCCACCACCACAGGCTCTGCAATTTTCTCCAAGATTCCCACACGAAATATACGCGACGAAGTAATAAGTTTCAATGTGATCAAAAAGAAGAAAAATTAAATCACTGCAGAGCCCCCGACCTTAAAAGAAAGTCTAGTGGAGAAGTTAAGATACATCGCCTATGGAAAGAAAGAGGCGCTCCAGTTTGAGATATTGATTGTTTCGATGACAGGTCTGTTGTTTCAGTTGTTGTTTCAAATACAACATTCAAGTCTAGCAGAGCATTTAATGATGAACAAACTGAAATTATCGAGTCAAATGCTCCGGTAAAACGCAATGAAATTCTCAAAGCTATACAGGCTCATGACAGAGGGCGAAGTAGTTTGCAAGTATTTACTGCATTACAATTATGTGACAAGATTTGCACAGAGAGATGAAGATTAGCCAGAATTAAATTGAAGAAGTAACCATTCCTTGAACAATTATTCCGTTGAGAAACAGGCAAATTGGACTTCTACCACGTGCTAGAATTTATCAGGGAGATTTAAGGTACTCTAACTGACCTGAAAGGGGCGCCATTTATTTGTTCTTAATTTGACCGATCTTGCCGGTCAGTTCTGAGAAATAGAAAAGACCTGGCACTTGTAAGACATACACTGAAGTTTGAAGTCAAAGTACTAGATTTTTGTTAGAAATACGTTGTAGTTGAGCAATAATGAGTCAGCTTCGTATGAAGCAATTTGTTGTGGAATTTCGTTGTAGTTTAAAGTCTCTCTCTCTCTCTCTCTTTTTTTTTTTTTGGTTTTTGTTTACATAAACGTTATGAGTAAATTAACTTTTTGTTGGATAACTTCCATTTTAGAAAACTTGTACAATTCCCTCTAGAGTAAATGCAATGGATGCTTTTAGTAGAGAAAATTCCAACAAAGGTGAGAAAAATAGCATAAGAAATGTTACAGAAAAGATATTTCAAAGAGTGACGACCAAAGTTACGTAAAGGAACATGCAAGGTTACTTTAAGGAAAATGCAAGGTAACTGAAAGGAACACATATTACTTGCCTGTTACCAAAAGGACCATACTAAGTTACCAAAAGGAACATGAGGTCTTGCGTAACCTCACATGTTACAAAAAGGACCATGTTACCAAAAGGAACGTTACAAAAGGTAAAAATGTTACAGAAAGGACCTCACATCGTTACGATAGGGACCGATAAATCTAACCATTCATCCGTTCATCCTTTCATCCACCCACCCATTCATTCATCCATCCATCCATTCATCCATTCATTCATTTATCCATCCATCCATCCATCTATCCACCCATCCATTCATCCATTCTTCCACTCATCCTTTCATCCATCCATTTATCCATTCATCCATCCATTCATCCATTCCTCCATTCAAACACTCATCGATGCATTCAGTCAGTCAGTCAGTTATCCATTCACACGTGCGCAGTGTTCGCAGCGACACGCTAAAAATATGTCGAGTATAAATGGAAAGACTTGAGTGACCAAAATAAAATTTTTTTTTTTACATACCTCTCTAAGTTTGTGACTTTTCTACTGGCATCAATCATATCCTGTTCCGTGACACCGATAGTCGTTCTTTGACACAAAAAGTACTCAATTTCCAGCTTTATCCTCCACGGTTTTGAATTTCAAAGTTGATCCTGTTCCTTGACACCGATAGTCGTTCCTTGACACAAAAAAGTACTCAATTTCCAGCTTTATCCGCCACAGTTTTGAATTTTAAAGTTGAGCTTTCTTCTTTGGTAAGAAAGGTATGGCGGAATACCGTTTCCAGCTGAATCGCCTTCAAAAAAAACTAACTTGGCAAGCCCGTGCGGGGACAAATTCCCTGGTATCAATCAGAATTATTGTTCTAAAACAATGTCGTTCACGGCCATGGAACTGTTTTTCTATCACAGTTTCGGTCCACCGCGGTAATCAGCATTGAAGTTGGACTTTTTTCAAGTCTACTTAGATGAGGATAAGTCTTCGTACAAGCGCCATGGGTGCTGTTGTTGTTTCGCTTCTTCCCGCAGTTCCGCAAGTTCCAAGTATCGCCATTTTGTTGTATCTGCTTGGTAGCCTTTCTTCTCTTTCACGGATAGAAATCCTCGGTAAAAGGCTGAGAATGACAGCAAATCCTTGCAGCGAAATCACGGGAAAATTAAACAGGAGAAAATCAAATTTTCGTTTGAAATAGAGTACACTTTCATACGCCAAGAATGTCCGATATTTCGCTTCAACATACAAAAATCGATTTATTTATTAGTGGAAATTTTCCAGATATCAAACTTTCCTTATTATCTTTATTTCTTCAATTTGCTGTTGTAGACAACCGTAGATTACTCGAGAGGGCCGCTATCATTTTTCTTTTTTTACTGTTGCACCGCCTGCAAATTTCTATAGCAATGATCGTCCAATAACATCTCACCAAAAAAAGAAAGCAATTGACAGCTCTGGAGACTGCTTTGAAGTGACTCCGCCCCCTCATGAGCCTCATTTCTTGCCAAAGTTAATTCGTTCGTTCGTTCGTTCATTCGTTCATTCATTCAATCATTTATTTACTCATTGAGTTATTTATTTTGCATTTGGTGTAACCGAAAGGCTAGTATGAGATCGGGTGTCTTTAATTTGTGGGTACAAAAACAGTCTAAACCGTTAGTTTAAAAAAAATCATATACATTAAAGCGTGTGTATGCCCACTATTTCAATTCAACACTGTGCATTTTCTGCAATTAGGAGCATATATGAATTAAAACTTGTCGCCCAAAATTTTCGATTCAGAATTACTGGAGGTACCAGCCGTATTTAAGATCGTCTAGAGTCCAGACAACCGCAAATTAAGGTATTTTGCACTACTAATTAGGCAAGGTCGATATAAATTTCGGTATAGTATTACGTTTATATATATTATGCGCATTTGTGTTTAAAAAATGACCGTAAAATAACGTAAAATAACCATGACCTAGCCCAGTTATTTCGGGGTCAAGTGGTTATGTGCACATTTTGGTAAGAATTGTACACTTATTGATAAAAGCGCCAAACTTTGGGGGAAATAAGAAACCAAATGCATGGAACTATTTCTGGTAAGGAGCCACCACCTAAATTAAGTCTGACACATATTAAGAGCCAGGATGTTTTGAAAATGGCCGTCATTTTTACCGGAAGTGAATTTTGCGTCAACAGCAAGTGACTTAAACCTGCTGTTAAAGCAACCAAGTTGCCGTATTGAAAAAGCTTTTTTTTCTTTAATTAGTGTAATACGTATTTAAATCACGCACAAAGTGAAACTAATAAATTATAAGTTATTCTGAAACAACTGGAACTGTATAGTTCTTAAACCCGACCTATTTTTAGACTATCTTTTCCCGCAAAAAAGGGTAATTAGGACGGCAACGGCAACGAGATCGCCACAAAACAACAGTTTTGATTAGCGAAAACAAAGGCTCTGCACGTGCAGATACTTGTGGCACGTGCAGCGACTTGTGATTTTCATTGGGCTCCTGCGGGAGTCTTATTTTGGCGGGAAATTCAATCTAAAAATAAATTGGTCTGTGAAAACGCCGTAACAGTAATATAGGGCAGTTGTACGCTCCTAGTGATGGGCTCCTGGCTGCGGTGATATTGATATGGATGCTTTTATCTATATTACTGCAGCCATAAGTATTAAAACATGAAAAGTTTCTTCGCGATGTTTTAATACAGATTTTAATAGTTTAGATATTTTTATAATTTTTACAATTTTTATAAACGTAAGCCACACAGTGGTCACTGAGATGAATTCCTAACCGTACCACACGAATAGATGAACCGCAAAACGACTGGAAAATGAACAAAACGACTAAACGACCACATGGCTAGAGACCCAGACGACCAAGTCGAGAAAGACAATGAACGACCGAACAACCGAGCCGCTAGACGACCGAACAAATGAAATGACCGAAAGGCACAATGAACCGACAGCCGAACATGAGCAAACCGGAATACGAAACAGGGAAGGGGTCAGCTCAAGAGTGACGATATTATACAATCGAGCTTGATGTTGGTTAGAAATTTCTCATAATAGTTGATCTAAGAGTATGAAATTGGTTGGAAATTTCTGATAAAAGTACCCGGCCGTCTTTGAATACTCCAAAAGATATGAACGTTGTAATTATAGCACAAACATAACCCTCTCCGTAAGGCCAGTTTTAAAAATTTAATAAATATGGGTTATTGGCCAAGCGTGAGGCCAGGTCAAGATGGCGGGATGTTGGCCATAAACACGCAAAAAACTAAGATCGAGGACAATATCACCGCCATCTTGACGGAACAAGCTTGGTCAATTAAGGATTTATTATATGACTCAAAGAATGCTATTTAAAAGACAGTAAAACGCGGGACGAACGGGCTATCCCGAAAGGTCAAGATGGCTCCATCTTAACCCCGCCGGTAGCCAATCGCAGCAGAAGAATTGATTCATCTTGACCGCTGAAAGAGCCAGTCGTATGATAAGGGTTATTAATGTTAAAATAGAGGCCATACTGGCCTTCACTCGGCCTCTCATCTGAATTCCTTTTCCATCATGTTGATCATGTACAGATAGTCGCACTGCCTGAAAACTTGTGGTGCAACAAATTGTAGATCTTTAAAACCCACTAAGTAAAACCATGTATGTAAAATGTTTCTTTGTTAAACCTGAGAATGACGTCACAAGCTTTAAGGAAACGCCCTCCTAAAGAAAAATTCCAAAAACGGGAGTCTTAAACTTTAATAGGAAAAGTATTATTTACCTTTGACAGAAAAATAACCACATCCTTTGAGTTTATATTTTGAGCAAACTTGGGGTACACCCTAGAGTACAAAAAGTAGCTTATTTCACGCGATTTACAGTATTCACACTTCCCAAAAGTTGCATCCGCCTCCAGCTGTTGTAAGGTGAGGATTAGAGCAAGCATTTAACACACATCAGGTATCTCTATATCCTAAAGTATCTTCCTTTTTTAATGTAATCATAAGAATTCAAAACAATAGTAAGTATATATATATATATATATATTTTTTTTTTTTTTTTTTTTCTGTTGTTTTTTTGCTCTTTTTTTATTTTTGGCTGGTTAGCTGCTTGTTTGTGTTGCTTGGTTAAATAAGTGACTGCATCAAGCCATACCTGCGGAGTTTTCAAAAAGCACGGGTGGTTGAAAACGTCTTCTTGGAATGTATTTTGTTAAAGCTGTAACTGATAAAACTTGACAACTTCACTTTAAAGTGAAATTCAATCAAGGGAATTGTCCTTTATTCCGTCATGCAGTTGGCCGAGAAAACCTGCCAATAAGCAGTTTGGGGTAATAAAATATAGTATATCTAGGTTTAGTAAAACTGGGGAAAAGAATTCTTCTGAGGGAAATGGTTAATATTGTTTCGTAGACAGTTTCTCCCCTTCATTGACGAATTCTTTGATTGTATCTGACGTCACGGCGGCCATGTTGGTGGAAAGAACAATAGTGAAAAAGTCTTTTGGGAGTTTAACACCATTATTATGCAAACCTTGAGCTATATTTATGTATTGTGTTGGCACCAACATGGTGGTCTTATCACGTGAGTGCAATCAAAGAATGGTCCATCAACGAGTTTCTGATCAAATTGTGACAAGAGAGATTTGTAAAATTTAACATTTTGAATGGAATTAACGGTGGTGTCGATTTACGGAATAGATGAAAATAGAAAAAGATGGGGTAGTAGATTTACCGTGATCTGTTTACGCGTCGCAAATTGTTTGATCACGTCTTAACAAGTGTGAATTAAACCATGAACGCATTTAATGGGATCTCCTTACCTTAATTTATCTTTTGAATGTAATATTTCAAAAAAGGATAAACAATTGTTTTTCCTTGGCTGAAAACGCAGCTTAGGTCACCCTTACTAAAGTATCTACCATGGGCACCTGAAGTGTGACAATATCAGGGATGAATTTTCGTATTCCTTAGCTTGACTCAAGGAAGAAAACGTTATATTGGTGTTTATTTATTTATTTATTTATTTATTTATTTATTTATTTAATTTTGGAAAGTTTTTGTTAGACTTGTGATTGACAGGTCAAGGTAACTCAATTTTCAAGTGGGGCTCAAGGAACGGAAGTCTTAGCCTTTAAGGAGGGTCTGAATGGAGTTAACTAACTACTGACAAAATTACGACGATTACTGACAGGAAAATATTAACCGACAACCGACATGGTCCTATATTGTAGGGATGTTTGTATTCGGAAATAATGCGTAATGTTTTGTTTGTTTGTTTTTTTCGTTTCTTTTTTAACATGTCATCATTACTTTGTATGATTTGTTTCTAGCTAGACTTTCGAAAGAGTCCTTCGTCCTATTTAATATGGCGCGGGACGAAGGACTTTTTATACTTGATTGGCGCGAATTTAAGGAACCCAAAAAAGGGTCGCTGCGCTTAGACCAATAAGAGTAGATCTTTGGGACCCTCGGGGATAAAGTTGTCAATCAAAAGTAATTATGAGCAACGAAACGTAACTCGCTTTTGAAATTCCAACATGAAATCGATGGCAAAAGCGGTAACTGATTCTTTTCTTCCAACTGCGAGTCGCGCCACTCCCCATTTTGGCGCTAAAGGCAAATGAAAACCCTTCAAGCGAGACAAGTCGACCTCTCGCGACTTCGTCGCTCGCTCAGCCGCCTCGCGGCTTAAAAAGTTCTCTCCTCTCGGCTTTTCTGCTCTGAGACTAGAGAAGTCGACTTGTGGCAAGTCTAGTTTCTAGCTTAAGAAACGTTATCCTTTGGTGAGCTATATTTCATCAGAGGTAACCTGATTCTCCAACTTTTCGGTGAAGAGCGCAGGCTCATTTCCCGAACATCGGCTCGTAATCGAGTGCTGTAGTATTTTCACTGCCTGTTCTGACTGTTCTGCCTGTACGATCGCTTGTACGTTGTTTTTCCATGTGACCGAGTCATTGATTGTAAGTTTCTTTCGAAAAGGTGAAGAATTCACAATCGAGCGCCACCGTAGCCGCGTTCCAGTACAGTGGATATACCAAAACATGAAGGAATCTTTGACTTTTAAAAAAAAATCTAACGGAATTATTAGGACGGAAGGAGCGATCCAGTACGGAATAGGCGGGTTCTCACTGGGGTCCTAATGCAAATAATAATGAATTATTTCAAGCTGTACACTTTGTATACAGTTTAAACTGTGCGAATTACATAACGAATGTGAAATCAATATTTAACTTACTCATACACCGAGATTTACCGACAACGGACAAGGATCGAAAATTTTAACTGACAACCGACAAAGTGATTAAATTTTAACTGACAATGGGCATGCGGATCTTATTTCTCCAAAGATTTTGATGGAGGACTGTGTATTGCTATTAATGTGTCTTGTCACATGACAGCTGATCACGTGGCTATACTCGGATCATTTGAACTCACTCTCTGGTCGGCCGAATCATTTGCAGAATTTACCATGGAATGTGTCAAAATTGCCCTAAATTACTGTGTTTTGGGTCATTTGCTGGTGCCGGAGCTAATCATCAAATGCTGAGAAAGCTTAAACCTTGCCAGTTTCAAAGAATTGTTTATTTGTACTGCGAATGCAACAAACTTTGTTCGAACGCTAGCTTCAATCTGCTGACAGCTTGAGAAGGGGCCTAAAAGCAAATGGGCCTTGTCTCTCCAGGCTCCAATCTTTACAAGTTTCCTTGAAAGTTGAAGGTGCCTGTACAATCCTTGGTGCAAGATTGAAGCCTGTCAGACAGTTAGAAGAGAATGGTAAACTTTTTTGGAGGAGCCTTCCCCGCTCAAAGATATGTGGAATCTCCCAGGAGGCAACGGGGTCAGATTCTTGTTGTTTGGCTGCTTGGTTGAGGTTGCTGATGGATGTTTGACTTTTTCCCCAAAACTTCCTCTTTCATTTGGAAGCAGAAGAGCTGTTTTGTAATGTAAGAGTTTACTCTCTGAATAAAGGATTCGGTTGAAAAAGATTTGTCCAGACCGCTCGTTTGCGAGGTAAGAATTTCATTTAATTCTTGCACTAGTTTTGAGCTGATATCTTGTTTACATCCCTTCTCTATGCTATTAGTTTGCTGGAGAAGTGCATTTTCATGCCCGTTTGATTTTTCCATTTGCTTCATGTGTAAAAAACACTTTTGCTCTGATATTGCTGGAAAAGATGGGAAAACCTGAACTCAGCATTTTTTATTTTCGTGACCCTATGCAGGTTTGAAATTTGAAACTGGCATGGATTTGTAGATGGTAACAATTATTTACCACCTTTCTAGGGATCAAATTTGAGGTAGAAAAACCTTCTATGCAATGAACCAGAATAAAGCCAATCTGTTGAATTGTTCTTTCATAACATTTGAAAGATTGATGTCAGGTATTGGCAGGAAAGACCCATTTTTGGCATTTTTCTCTGCAAATAACAAGAGTCAGTCCACAAGTTTAGGTTCGTGTCAAAGATCAATACAAGATAATTTGTAAAAAATGTTTCTTGCCTCACTGACTAAGTATTTTTGCTCATTCATTGTTACCGAGGAAGAACTATTAAAGTCATCTGACAAAGCTTGTTCTGTTACCATGGCAACAAAAAAGTCAAACATCATTGTAATTCCATTCACCCTTACATTTCACCCTCGTAATAACCCAGTTAAAGCCATCATTCTTAATAACTTTAAGATACTGCAAAATGATCCAGAAACTGCTAGAATCTTTTCGCAACCACCGCTGATTTAATTCATTCAAACGCGACAAAAATGTAGGTAACTTTCTAGTTAGAAGCGTATTCGAAACAACTGAACAACCTGGCACTTTTAAATGCGCGCGCTCGCCATGCAAAACTTGTCCTTTCATTCAAAAAACTGACAAAATATCGGGCCCTAAGCGATCTGTTAAGATCACTGATCGTTTCACGTGTACCTCCGCAAATGTTATCTATTGCATAACCTGCACATTATGCAAAAAGTTATACATCGGCGAAACAGGAAGACGACTAGGTGACCGATTCCGAGAACATCTTCGTGATGTTGAGGAAGATGACAAAGATGCATCCAACCAGTCGCTCGGCATTTTAATCTCCCTAGCCATTCCAAACAACACAAGTCGATCTCCGGCCTTTCCCTACATCAAGGTACCACGGAAAGCCGTAAAAATCTCGAGCAAAAATTGATCTTTCAAATCGGCACTCTTAATCCCCACGGTATCAACGAGCGCTTTTTATTCAATTAATTTATTCCTGTTTTTCACGTTACCATGTTACCACCAATAGCGTAACTCCATTTTCTGAGATTAAGAGCCCGGCAGAAAAGAAACTCTCAAAGCATCTCTCGTCTAAAAAGCGGCTCGGCTTTGCTAGTCTTGGTCCATTTCTGAAAGGTTGACGTGTTAGAATTTCCGAAAAGGAGAGGTGTTTTTGGAGTTTACTGCAAAAAAATCAGTGATGTTTGCAGAGTGTCTTTCACTCGCGGAAACTCATTGCGGCCGAAGTGGGCGCTGTCTCGCGGGCCACCGAAGCTGTGAATTCGGAAACATTACGGAGAAGTCATCCGAGAGAGGAAAGTCAGCATGACGAGAAGTCCGTCCGTTTTCGACGAGTATCTTGAAAATAATCCAGGGAAAAGTTGCATTGGCGCGCGTGGCAAATATTACTCGTGGTCGGTCGTCGAGTTGTTATGTAAACACAGGTAGACATGCAGCCGAATTTCAACATATAAATCACTTTTACGTCGATCAACTCGGTTATTTTGATTCTATGGAGGCTTGTAAACATCAGCAAAACGTATTTTCAAGCGAGATAAACACCAGCAAAAAAGTATTTGCACGGGAGATGTTTTAACAAGTCGGTGTGTTATTACGCATCAGACGATAGGGATTAAATTTCACATCACGTTTTGAAGCCAACAAAAACAGTTAAGTATTTTTTTTTTCCAATTTTTTCACTGTCGTCATTTACGTCGATTTGTGATACGATTTTCATTCCACTGATTCCATTTGACGACGAAAATGAACCCTTCAAAATCGTTTCAAATGACCAAAGCACGCGACACGAAATGTCAGTCAAAGCTCTGTTTCGGAGTAGAAACCGACGGGAAACAGTTTACTC
This sequence comes from Pachyseris speciosa, assembly GCA_016490735.1. Taxonomy (NCBI): domain Eukaryota; kingdom Metazoa; phylum Cnidaria; class Anthozoa; order Scleractinia; family Pachyseridae; genus Pachyseris; species Pachyseris speciosa. Next base: position 509,380 of record JAEMWC010000563.1, on the reverse strand, counting down.
TATTAACTCTTAATTTTGCCCTTGAGCATCGTTAACTCGAATTTCGGTGTTGCTCACGAACAAAAGTTTTTGGTATTGGCCAAAACCTATCTTCAAGTAAAAACAGCCGTCTTTAATATTTTATTGTATTTCTCAGCCGACAGCAAGCTTTTTCAACACTGAGTTAGAATCAAGTCCGATCCTGCTGTATGCCGTTTTCAACCAAAAACCCTATTCTTCAGCACTTTACTAATATATAGGCCAAAGAATTTACGAAAAAATTAAGAGTCAACCAAGAAACCTGTGCGCTCTTTTCATTTCGGAGAAACCCTTTAAACTGATTGAGAGCAATGCCCTAGGCCGAACCCTACCCTAGCTCTAACCCTAGCTCTTATTATGATTTATTTCATATATCATTGACAATGGCAAGTTACCCTATATATTTTGGCGTTTTGAACTATATGAAAGCTTTTAAGTCTTCACAAGGGAATGCCTCATCGTTGTAACGCCCCTGATAACTGCTGCTTAATTAATACCGATAATTAATTGTGTGCAATATTATTAGTATTTTGTATGTAGGAATTCTTCGCGTTGTCAGGTGTGCAGTATGCTTATGCACAAAACCCAGCTCGACTATCAAAGCTAGTTCTTTGTTTATAACTACACGCGACTGTTTTGATAATATCTGTGACCTCACGAGATAGATATTGCTGAACCGTTTTGTCCAGCCTTTTGAGCACAAGGGCGTAAGTAAGGAAGAAAAATCACTATATACAGCTAAATTAAAAACAAAAATATAAATTTATATATAGATAGCATGCAAAGACAACTAATGGAGAACAATAGAAAGATCATTAGGGCTACTGGATTAAATAAAAGAAAATTTGGAATACTACGCATTTAACAAGGATGATGAAGTTCCGACCTGAGAGAACAGTGATTCAACGCCCCCTTAAATTGCCATTATATCCAATGCAATGCCTGGCAACCTTGCGCTGTACCTTATTTGCATTATATTACGCCATAAAGGTGTGTGGTATACCCATGCTGAGACCGTCCCAACTTGATTACCCAAAATTAAACTAGCTAACCCTGCTTAATTATTTCCAATATAATGCGTGATGAAATTCCACTGTACAATATCTATCTAACCTCAGGACAAATGTTTTCCCCTCCCAAAACTTCAGGTAACCCTAAAGGCTATAAATCAGGTGACAGAACCCCAAACAAAAGCTATAGCTTACCCCAGGGCAGATGTAAATAATAGAGGGTTGTCCAATACACCGACATAATGAGATTCACGATACCTTGTGATAGACATCACAAAGTGTCCCCAAACCCTATTTCCTAAAAAAATAATAACAGTTTTTTGACATATGAAGAATGGGACACTTCGTGACACTCTGTTATGTCCATTGCGACGTACTATGAATCTCATTATGTCAGAGTATTGGACATGTATGAAATAATATGCATGACTCAAGGAAAACAATAGGAAGAAGATTTTTGCCGTCATACAAAGGAGATTATCATATTTTTTTTTCCTGATTTTTACTGTACGGGAATATCACGTCAAGTTTCAACCTGTGAGGATACCTGTCCGTCCCCGTGACCTGTATTTGCAATTTGTCGCCTATTTTCCGAGAAAATGCCCTCGCGGCGAATTCGCGTCGAACGAATTCAAACTTGTTTCACGTCATGCGTCAGGTGGCGGGGACAAAATGACACAAACTTTCAGTGTGTAATCGTGTGCATTGCTATGCAAAATGTCCCCGATACAAAGTAACAAACAAACCGATAGAAAAGCGTCTTTAAGTCCTCCGCCAAAAAGGCGGTCAGCTGGAGCAAGTGGATGTGGTACAATAAGCCAGAAAGACAATGTAGACCAGTTGAGGATTCTGCAGCATGAACCTTTAGCAGCACGAGAATTTTGGTAACGTTTTTAAAAGAGAATCGCTTCCTGTGGGATAAAAGCTCAAGAAATATGGCAAAAAAAATTACCGCCAAAAAAAGGCATTGGGCCCTTTTGTAGCGAAACTAGTGTGCATGGAACAACTTACGGGAAAACAGACAATAAACCGTTTCCGGTTAAATGTGAATGTGCTTAATACAATACACGTAACCCTGCCATGGCAAACTGTTTGAACTTCTGACACAATCTTTCTCTGACAATTCATCCTCCTCTTTGACGAGTTGTGCATCAGTGAGTTTCTGATCATATAGGTTAAGAAGTCACAATCTTTCTCTGACAATTCATCCTCCTCTTTGACGAGTTGTGCATCAATGAGTTTCTGATCATATAGGTTACTGTGAAAATCCGAAAACCGTGAACACTAGAAATATTTTTGGAATGTTATTGTGTTTCAAGTGAAAAGCCAATCACGCGCGAGAAAACTGAACCGCAAACAGAAACGGTAATTAGTTTGTGATTTCATGTTGCTTCTGATTGGTTGCTGCACAATGGGAAATGTCAAAATCAAATCAAAGTGTTCACGGTTTTCGAATTCGCACAGTAAGATTGCTTTTCCTTAAACCTTAAACCTTTACAGCTTTAAATGAAAGCAGCAATGGTGTCGATCAAAGGAATGGTAGGGGTAGATAAACAATGAAATGGTGCATTTCAAACGATCAAGGATGGGCTTTATAGGGGAGCAGGGTTGGCGCAATGGTGAGAACGCTCGCCTTCCACCAATGTGTCCGGGGTTCGATTCCCGGACTTGGTGTCATAAGTGGGCTGAGTTTTTTGGTTCTCTACTCAGCTCCGAGAGGTTTTTCTCCGGGCACTCCGGTTTAGCCCTCTCGCCAAAAACCAACATTTGATTTGATTTAGCGTTGATTTGATTTAGTCTCCCCAATTAGTAGAGCCTCTTTGCTCGGCTAGAAAGATTTGAGATTTAAATAAAGTTATTATTATTATTATTATTATTATTATTATTATTATTATTATTTTTGCTCACGCAGGAAATAATATAGAGCATGGGACCACTGCCTGTGTCCTAGGATACCCTGTACCATCTGATCATACCATGACCATCAAGCCTGTTCTGAAGTATCCAGCACTTTTCTCATGATTTTCCCTGTTCCCAGCAAGCACACCCGCTGCAAGGGTTCCACGTGGTAGGACATTCGCAGTAGGTTTAGCCAGTTTCCAAATCCCCCTAAGATTGTCCCCAACGCACCAATAACTATTTGGATGACATGAACCGATCGACAGTTCCATATCCGCTTGATCTCGTGCTTTTCTCGATCTTCTCTTTTTCTTTGCTAAGCACTCTTGTGTCAAAGGGGCAGGCTACGTCAAAAATAAGGCAAGATTTTTCTTCCTTATTCAAGAGCACAATATCAGGCTTTTCGTGGTCTATGCGGTGGTCTGCTTGGATTTCGAAGCCCCATAACAGTTTGTACTTTTCGGAGTCACAGACCGAATCAGGCTTGTGATCATACCAGTTTTCTGTTGCCTCAAAACCACATTATTAATTCAATTAATGAGTCGAAAAATTTGCGATCGCCTCTAAAAATGGTAAATATAATACACGCATTTCACAAATGCGGAACCTCTTTAGCTTGCCTTTTGTTTTTGATGTACTAAAGAATCAAAACATGATTTCCAATTCAACCAAGTGGTTGAGCCAACCTCCTCTTAGCATCTGTGGTGAGCACTTCCGGAGTCGCGATAAAATGCCGTTTGATTTTTGTTACTAACGAACAGAACGTCGGGAACAGAAATTTAAGGATCTCAGTATAAAGTCGCAAACCTTTCATACAAAAGAACCTACTTAAGAAACGTTTCCTTAAAATTTTTCTTATTAAACCTGTGACTGGCAGTACCTGGTAACTTTTATTAGTCTGGGTGACCCCAATGTAAAACTAGGTATTGACATTCGTCCAAAGAAAAGCAGGCATAAAGTACTTTGAAGTGTATATGACAGAAACGTTTTCTTTGCTTGATCCAAACTCTACGGAGTTGCTGAATAGAAATCGCAAAAAATAATCCTAGAAAAAGGATTAATTATTGCTTATTTATTACTTGGGTGTAAACCAAAGCCCGCAAACCATGAATGAGGATACGAGGAGAGATATGAAAAAGAGTTTGTGAGATTCTTTAGTCTCGGGATGAAGAATAAACCTACTGATCGTTGTTCTGTCGTGCAGTTTACTACTATAGAAAGACTACAACCATGTTCAACACAAGAAAACCCGTTTTTATTCCTCTCCCTGCATTATGCTCAATAGTATTTTCCTTTAGGTTCTAAGCCCGTCCGTTTACAATCTACTTCATCTGATGATATTTTTCCCCAGATACTGAGCCTCGTTGTCCGTTGGTCAGTAATGGCGCTCAATAAGGGCTGAAACGACAAAAAAAGAAAATCATGCAGTTAAAACAAGCTTAATCACTGTTATAATGTGATTGGCTTATTGAACTGTCCGATAACAAACTGCCCGATAACAACTTGGTAAGTGAATTAGTGGAAAATAGGAGTTTCTTAAACCAATCACAATCGAGGAAATTGTAATTTTTATGATTACACTGGTTATCGGCAGGCGTTTTTATCACATAAGAGGTACTGTAATCAGTGCATTTCATTGCTGAAGGGATTTAAATAACAGTCAGTGATATGAAATGGTGTTAGCGTGCTGTAACCTACTTGGTAAGCAACGCACTGAAAACGAGAGTCAAAGAGAAGAGAAGCGTCGCATTCAAGTCAACTTCCGAGTGATATAGAAACGATTTTGTTCACTGTCCGGTTCAAAGTGGCTCCACAGACTTTGTTTCGAATATTACTCCGGTTTAAGTCCCTGCGTTTTTGGTAAAGACAAATTTTCAAACAAATTTTGCTGTCCGTAACTGCTTGCCCCGATCAATTTTGATTGAAGAAGGGCCATAATACTTTCAGACTGTTCGAATCAGGCCCAGGTCTCCTCTCCAGGTGGATATCACATGCTGAATATTTTAAAGCGATAACTGTATGGAGTGTATATATTCTTACCAGCAGCATTTTTCCCCAGAAGGGCAATGAAAACCGGGACAAGACATCCTCGGAGGCTCCAATTCATAACATTCATACAAATTAGAGACACAAATCCCATCCGGACCGCAACCACCTCCACCTAATATAGGGGTAAATTATAAAAGTCACTTTAATTTGAACAGGAAGAACATAAAAACAAATCAAAAGACTGTAGACAGATCAAGGGGTAAATATGAGAAAAAAATCAAAAACTGCAGACACTTGAAAACTTACGCTTGGCATCATGGTCTGGCTGGTTTTTAACTTCCTCTCCCAGACTTAATCCGTGCTGGTTCAATGCTCCCAAAACAAGCAAGAAAAGGGAAATGCTAAGCTTCATATCCATCGCCACTGCAAAGCAAAATCGCCAAAAAAGCAACACTACTTAGACATAGACGCAAGACTTGTCTTTATTTTTTATTATTATTATTATTATTTCTTGATTGAGCTCTTAACTATTCAAACGAAAGACAACAATGTTACGATTAAAATACTTAACAAATAAAGAAGCCTAAGCCGTGCATTACACTGTGATAAAACACTCCGCCAGACATTCGAGAACACGAGGGAAACGCAGAAAACACGAGCCGCAGGCGAGTGCCCTCTACACCCCTCGAGTGCTCCCAAATGTCCGGCGGAGCGTCCCATCACATCATTGATCATTACATTGCCTCCTTACTGGATATGTTACAGACCTTACTTACAGTCTCTACTTACAATAAATTTACAACCATGCTTTTACCCATTGACTTATGTTACAGCAGAGAAGGACCTATTTTTAACTACTGGTTAAGCGAGTCACGGGATTATATTTTTTTAATTCGGAAAACATAGAGCAAACTACTATCCTGACGGTACATTAAGGTTATCAGCTATATATATGCATCACCAACTAACCACATGTTTACGCTAGAATAATTATCAGGTTGAAGCGCTAGACGATACTTAATGAATATTTTTAAGATTATAGTCGCGAGATGGGGAGTCATTTCCCTGGAGAGGTTCATTTTAGTGAATATTTTCAATGTTATATTTAACGAGTAATTTGTCAATGAACTCGTGAAGGGAGATGGTTTTGCTATTTGTTTTGCTTGCATATATGTAATGGCGCATAGCTAAGGTGGTGTAGTTAAATTTCTTTTTTATTCGTGCATCACATGTACTAGAAAAGATGCCAAACAAGACTTCCTCGGTGGTGGGGAGGATCTGACATAGGTTTGTTTGGTTGAACCATTGAATGACCTTATGCACAAAGGTCTTAGTGAATGAGCATTCAATGAATGTATGCTCGATGGAGTCTTTATCTCCACAGTACAGACATTTGTCGTCAGGCTTGATTCCAAATCTGAACAGTTCTTTGTTTGTTACTATAATTCTATGGATGAGTTTAAATTGAAACTCTTTGAGCTTAGTGTCCTTGCAGATGTTTTTTAAAGACTTGAAAATCTTGCCCCAAGTATCGCTATTTATTGATAGACTTTGGCTCCAATGTAGAGGGCCCGTATGGTCCTCGTTGTGAGTTTTTGCATTAAGCAGTTTATAAAAATCTCTTGACTTGGTCTTACCTAGATTAATTTGTACAGTTTCGCTCAGAGGGAAGATGTTATCATTGCTGGTGAAAAAAAGTTTGTCGAAGCCGTCGGTCTGTTTGGCAATGGACAGAAGGTGCTTCGGGATGGTGCTTATCACTTGATAATATAGGAGAAAGTTAGTTTGGCATGAGTATTTGAGAGAGCATTCCTGGAATGTCAAGAAGTTGCCGCTTTCAGTAAGTAGATCTTTAATCGAAATAATTCCCTTTTTAAACCATTTACTAAAAAAAATCGGTTGGCCACCCACAATTATTTCATTATTGTTGAACAAAACTATATCTTGTTTTTGGTAATAATTGTAAAAAGTTTTTAATTCGTTAAAACTGTCAAGGATCCTTTTGTAAAAGGTCGGTAGGTCGTTATAAAAAGTCGCATCATAGTTGCATCTTAAGAGAAAGTTCAGTCCCCCATTTTCTTGAGAAAGTGGTTAGGTATGGTGCACCAATTCTTTTTGTCAGAGGCTAACATTCTAGGGATCCATGCTAGCTTCAGGGCCTTGAACATTATGTTGAGATCTGTCACACGGATTCCGCCCTATCTGGTTCTTGATAAAGGCCAGATCTTTTTATTTTATCTTTTTTATTTCTCCAGAGAAATTTAAATGATTTTGTTCTCACTGTGTCCGCAATTCCCTGAGGAACCACTAGGTTTGAAGCAGAATAGACAAGTTGTGATAATCCCAGGGTTTTTAATATCATAGCTCTTCCAAATATTGTCAAGTCTCTTGCACTCCACATATCGAGCTTTGTTTGTAATCTTTGGACCTTTTGCATAAAGTTAAGCTCATTATTTCTTTTTTCATCGTATGAGAAGTGAATCCCTAATATTTTCACCGGGCTATGAAACCATTTCAGGTTTAGAGGTTTATTTTAATTATTTGCCCATTTCCCCAGCCAAATAGCCTGCGTTTTTTTAACATTTAAGGAAAGGCCAGCTATTCTCCCAAAATCATCGATTATTTTTAGTGCCCTTTCTAGTGATGCTAAGTCAGCGTGGTATCATCTGCAAACTGTGAGAGCTTAATTTCATTTTCATAGATCTTGATACCTTTTATGTTGGGGTCTTGCCGAATTTTATTTGAGAGTATTTCGGACGAGAGAATAAACAGATAAGGAGAGAGAGGGCAGCCCTGGCGGACTCCTTAAGACGGTTTAAACCAGTTCGTTCTGAAGCCATTGTTGATTACCGTGCTCTCTATGTTCGAGTAGAAAGTATTAACCCAACGTTTAATATCCAAAATTAAAGCAATCGAGCGTCTTCATGATAAACGGCCACTCTAAAGAGTCAAAGGCCCTCCGAAAGTCCAACGATGTTAGTATGCCGGTGAGGTTGTGAGTTGTTGTTGTTTCCATTACATCTGCTATGAGTCGAATGTTTTCACCTATATATCTTCCCTTTACAAAACCTGTCTGGTCTGGATGAATGAGATCTGGGAGTACTTGTTCAAGTCGTTTAGCTATTGCTTTAGCGGCTATCTTATAATCGACATTTAATAATGTGATCGGTCTCCAGTTGGATAAATCTAATAGTGAGCCATCCTCTTTTGGGGTTAGCGTAATTACCCCTCTTCGCTGAGAGATGCTTAGTTCTCCTTTTACTTGAGCTTCATTGAAACTTGCTATTAAATCATCACCTAATAGTTCAAAGAAATACTTATAGAATTCGGCTGTAAATCCATCTTCCCCTGGGGCTTTATCAGCCCGGAAAGTTTCTAATACTTTTTTACATTCGTCGTATGTAAGTGGACCTTCTAGGTTGTCCCGGTCTTCGTCCGAAAGCTTAGGGATTTTTAGATTGAGGGTAAAAGAGTCCCATTCTTCGTTAGAATAGGTATAGTCAGATGTATAGAGATTTTTAAAGTAAGTTTCAATTTGGTCTAGAATTACATTCCCATTGTTCGTTGTCGAGTCATCTTGTAGTCGCAGCTCACTGATAGTCTTTTTCTTATAATTACGTTTTTCTAGATTGAAGAAATATTTTGTCGGGTGTTTTCCATTTTCCACCCAGCGGCATTTTGATCGAAATATAGCTTGCTTTCCTTTTTTCTCATAAATTGATTGAAGTTCGGTTTTAAGTTCATCATACTCCCGAAGCACTCCATCAATATGGGGGGAGAAGAAGTTGTTGCATGTTGTGCCATCGAGATGGTCGAGTTTCCGTATGAGTTCCTGTTCCCGATTTCTAATGCTTTTGGACTTGTTTTTGGAATAAGTAATCGTAGCCGATCTAATTTCCATCTTGATCATCTCCCAGAAGAGTCTCCTATCAGTCAAATGTCCGTAATATTTGCGCGCTAGTGTCTAAGTACAGCGGATTTTGTCAATGTATTGAGGATCTTTTAAAAGGGTGTTGTTGAATTTCCAAAAACCAGGGCCCCTAGGGCATTTATTTGGCAAGGTTAGTGAAATGGAAATCGCGTTGTGATCGGGTGCTATCGCTGGTAAGATCTCGGACTTTTTTGTATTTACTGTGAGGTCTTTAACTATTAGGAAAAGGTCTATTCTGGATTTTAAACGTAAAGATTTTGACTCGTATGTGAATTTTCGTAGTTTTGGGTGACGTACTCTTTGGATGTCTATTAAATCGAACATTTCCATAGATGCTGAGATTAAATTGCTATAGATAGTGGGTTTCCAAGGCGCACCTCCCACTTTATCTGTTTTTGTTAACGTGCAGTTCCAATCACCTCCTACAATTAGTGAAGTAAGTTCTGTTTTGTCAATAATACAGTTGTTAAGTTCTTGTAGGAATTGTAATTGATTAGCCTGATCGTTAGGTGCGTAGATGTTGCAAAGTGTGACTTTTTGACCGTTCAGGAAGATTGTAATTAACACTATCCTGCCTGAATTGTTGGAATATAGACATGCAACCTGTAATTGCATGGTGGGGTTAATTAGAATACACACACCTTTGCTATGTTTTGTGCCATGTGAGAAAAATAGCTCGCCACCCCATTCTTTCTTCCAAATATTTTCGTCACCTGGTTCGGAATATGTCTCTTGCAAGAAATAAATATTAGCATTTTGGTCCTTCAGAAACGAAAAAATACTTCTTCTTTTAGTCTGATCTCTAATTCCACGAACGTTGAGGGAAAAGACTATAAGCTTGAACGAATTATTAGCCTGCATATCAGTTAAAAGTAAGGAGAAAGTAACTTAATTTAGAAGGAAAACACACACACACACACGAACAGCAAAATAAACAACACAGAACAGATAAATAATCTAACACTGACACAGAGTCTACGCAAATTAAAGTTCCTACTTCCAAACCGTATTGGCCATCGTGTCCCCAAGTAGGAATGCAGCAGATTTCTGTTGCAATTGATCCTGGCGAATCAAAGGTAATCAAGGTCTTCCATTTCAGAGATTTTGACTGGCCTACCTTCAGGAGAAGTTTTCACAAATATTGTTCCGTCCAGAGGCCAAACGCTGAGGAGTTCGCCGTTTTTACGTTTTTCGTTTGCCCGATTGATAATTCGGCGACGATACGAAGTAAAGTTTTCATTAAGAAAGATCTTCCCTGATCGGGCGCTTGTCGCGTACGAGGAGCCAGCCACTGACTAAAGAGCGCACTTAGTGGTCGACTAATACTAATGCTACCACCACCACTACTGTACTACCACTACCACAACCACTACCCCTACTACTACCACTACCACTGCCACTCCTACTCCTACTGCTGCTGCTGCTGCTGCTACTACTACTACTACTACTGCTGCTACTTTTTACTTCCATCAAATATACAAGACAATTTATACAACCCATGTATAGCATCAACTAATCTTCTCAGTTATTAGCAATAAATAAACATTAAACATTATAAGCTGAAAGATTATATTACTCCTACAACAATATCACTATATCATAAGCTATGCATTAGATTACTACATTAGAAGCTGAAAAATACAGTTATCCTGTAGTCACGAATTAAAAACAATAAAGTTAAATTAAACAACACATAATAATCACGTTAAAGCAAAGCAAACCGGCTGGGAAGTAGAGAGGGGAGAATTGTGATATTCGGCTAAAAGCGAAGTATAAAGCTATAAGGTACAGTAATTACTGGTATTGAATTTCAATATCAGAGAATGGGCGTCAACATAATAGTCCTCAATCCCGAGTACAGTTAGAAGCAGCTTATGAATTTTTTCTTTTAAATGCTGTTTTCGTGGGCTTACGCCAGTCGGGTATGAAACTCTTTAACTTATCCAGTACCTAGTCGTCCATATTTCATGTATAGCAAGAAGCAAGACAAAATATGCAATAAGTTAATGATCGGTGTTCGAGATTTCCAGAGCAAAGGAACGCTGTTTAAAGGATACGTTTGTCCACAATCCTAACAGCGAATATTACTGAAAACATTACGCCGCTCTCTAAAGGCGAATTCGAGCTTCAGAACTAAGGTGAAGACAAAGACTTCTCAAATGGTATGTGCACCAGCGACGTTTTGATCAAACTTGGAAATGATTGTGTTGTACACAATGTACACAAAATTAAATCTGATGATTTATTTCAAATCCCTAAAAAATTTTGCCGGTTTATGGGACCGAAATGAGGTTTCAAACAAAGCCAGCAACAAAATGTGAATTAATTCCCATGACTTCTTGGCGAATCAGAAACATCGCCCTTTTGGGTGGGCATTAGTGAGTTATATGAGCTCTCGTTTGCACGCATTTGTAATTCTTTAACTAAAAGAAACAATGTATGTAAAGTTCTTTTTTCTTATGCCTGGCCTGCCTCTACTGACTTTCATCCAGAACAGAATGGTCAAACGTTTTGACTTGCTAAATCATAAAGCGTTCTATGTTAACCCGTTCGCACGAATCGATGATTCGCTCTTGGATTCGTCTTCATAGAGAATGGGAAAGCATCGTTTTGTAACATCACATCTCTTTCATTGACAAGTTGGCGCGTATTAGCAAGTTTCTGATAAAACCTAGAGGAGATCGTTTAGCCAAATTTCGATGTATAAAATCAAATTAGTAATAGCGGAGATTGATAGAACAAGGGAGGCGAGTTTTAAAAAACTAAAAATTACGGATTTCTTTATATTAATCTTTAAACGCATCACAAACGTCGTGATCACATCTCGAAAGTGTAATTGCCGGACTGCATCTTTCTTGTTCAACTCATGACACCCCGCGGTTTGAATGCCTTAAAAACGCACACATTGAAAGAAAATAAAAGCATTTTTTTTTTTTGGTTTTGCGTCGCTAAATTAGTGTTAAGACCAACCTCACCTGAATGAAAGGAACGCTTGTGGTGCAATGATATGGCGATCGATTTTTACCTCTTGGTGACTCAACAGTAGAAGGGAGCCCTTTAAGAATTTTAGCAGCGTGTAGATCTTTTAAAGTCACGTAGTAAAACCATCCACGTAGAAAGTTTCTTTGTTTAAGCCTGTGAGTGACAGCGCTACGTAAAAGTTTCTTTGTTTAAGCCTGTGAGTGACAGCGCTACGTAACGCCCTCTTAAAGTAAAATTCCAAGAAAGGAAGTCTTAAAAGGTACGGGAAGAAATACCTCAAGGCAACTGACAGCGCAAGGTAATGCCCCTTAACATAAGTTACGCCTCCTCGAAATAAATGACATGCAAAATCAACTCAAGGAGAACAATAGAAAGACAGTAGCCTGCTAATACCAAGGAGATTTTCTTGAGTTTTTAACTAGGTGGGAATATATCACGTTATATTGCAAGGCCGGGCTGCTGGATTCAATGTACTACGCATTTTGCAAGAATATAGTCAACTATCAAGCTGATAGAAAAATGTCTCATTGTCTTAGCGCTGCTTTAAATGACTGCTTAGTTATTTCCAATACAATGTGCAACAAACTTAAATTTTATGTATTTTGTTTTAAATTATTCTCATTTTTTCGTGTCTCACCGCCTCAGCCTTGAGCTTTGCACGCCTTGCCAAGAAACTCTAAATAAATAAATATAAAATGGTGAAATAAATAATCAAAATAAAAAAAGTCAGCCACAAATATAACGTGCCGAGGGGAATCGCTCCATTCTTTACGGAGAACAAAAGATACCTTCAACGATTATTTTTTTTTTTTTGATTTCTTTTTTTTTTTTTTTTAAGAAAAGAAAATAAATATTATCCTCGTGTTGATTTTCTGTCGACTTTCGAGACTCGGTAATTTTTTTTTGCTCAAGACCTAACTGAAACATCAAAAGGAATTCTTTTCTTGGAACGATGCGCTGTTGTTTGTATTGACGATTTTAATGAGGTAACGAAATAAATGTCAAACCTTCCCGACAGATGGTCCACAAATCCTAACGTCCTCTTAAAACAAGGATCATCAAGTTTTTCAATTCAGCTATTTGAGGGTTGTAGCACAAAGGTGTGAGTAACAATTTGAAAATCCTTAGACACGGGTTAAAATATCAATTAACTAATGCATATGAATAATATGCAGAAATAGCTAACCAAAGAGATCAAAAGACCGATAAAGATTGTTTGAACAAAGGAGGCTTTTCGCGGTTGCGCCTGTATGGGGATATAAATGTTTTTGCAAGGATTCAATAAAAAAAATTGGGGGTTCCACTCATTTTTTCTAAGACGATTAAGTTTCACCAGGAAAGAAAAATGACCCATCGTTTCAACGGCCTCTAAAATAAATTACTTGATAACCGAGACTGAAGTCGTTAAGGGAAAAACTCAAACTGAGACCTAACGCTCGGTCAATATGGCTAGGCCAAGGTTTGAGATTTTCCCTTAACGACCTAACAGTCGATGTTACTAAGTTGTTTATGAAAAGGCTAACATGAAGGTCCTAAAGAAGAAAAAAATCTCAGTTCAAGCGGAAGTCGTCGTTTCATGGTAATGCGCCCGTCTTTCTATTTATTAATCGTTCCAAACTCAAAACTTTTCACAAACAGTTTTCCTTATCGGGTTTTCACTTTTTTGCTCTTGTCTCAACAATTTTCAATGTAAATAAAACAAATGTGGCCTTTGGATAAGCTTTTGTTTTTGTTTTGTTTTTTTTGTTTTTTTCCCTCAGTTGCATAATTTGTAATCGGCCCGTGGGCATTCAGAGCGCGAGTTATATTGGCTACAAAAAGCTTGAATTTTACGTTATTTTATTGTTCTGTTGTTTCTGGTTTCAGGAGAATTGTTTAAGAAAATTTCTGAAGCAAGCAAGATAAGTCGTACCAGTTTGCAAGATTTAATCAGATTGCATGGGAATGGCTCAATTTGTACAGCAGAAAGGACCAATTTAATTCTAGTAAATGAAAAAATTCAATTAGATTGAGAGACGACCTTTGTACACTTTTTATCAATGTTGCTAAGTCAGGGTGACGGGATATTTTCTCCAGCAGTTTCTAGGTCAAAACCTCTCATTCTGTTTGACGCTTAGCAACATATATTTCGTTACAGTTTACCATCTTCATTGACGAGTTATGCATCAGCGAGTTCCTGACCAAAGTTAGGCAGGTTGTTTTCATGCAAAGTTTACAATTTTAAATCAAAAGAACAATGATATCGATTTTTAAGACAAGGACAGGCTGGATAAAATCATGGTGGTGGATTTCCCGTGAAGCTATAATTTAAAGCATCGCAAACGCAGTGGTCGCCTCTACAAAGATCTGAATTAAAACACGCATTTAACACGTGCGGGATTCCTTAGTTCAAATTATCATTTTTGTTTTTTCTTTCTTCTTGGTTGGCTAAATAAATTAATTAATTCCTAAAAGCACTTGTGTTTTTTCTGATACGACGGTTGGTTTTCCTCATTGGTAAAATGGAACTTTTAAGGGCCCTAGAAACTTGGAGATCTTTGAAACAAAAAAGTCCCCTTAGAATGTACGCTTGGAATGTGTTTTGTTAAACCTATGACTGACAATAAATCATGGCTTTCACTTAAAGTGCAAATCCGTCAGCCTTGAGCTTTGCACGCGTTACGAATAAACGATAAATAAGAATAAAACGATAAAATAAATAAGCAAATAAAAAAATCAGCTACAAATATAATGTGCTGAGGGGATTCGCTCCATTCTCTATGGAGAACAAAAGATATCTTTAACGGCTTTGAAGTTTATTATTGATTTTATTTTTTTTATTCATTTTATTTTTATTACTTTTTTACTTTTTTAAAGAAAAAGAAATAAATATTTTCCTCGTGAAATTCAAACTGGCGACTTTTGAGACTCGTTGATTTTTGCCGGCTCAAGAACTAATTCAACTACAAAAGGAATTCTTTCCTTGGAACGAACGATACGCTGGTGTTAATATCGATGATTTTAATGAGGTAACGAAATTAATGTTAAACCTTCCCGACAGACGGTCCAGAAATCCTAACGTTCTCTTAAAACAAGGACCATAGAGTTTTTCAATTCAGCTATACGAGGGTTGTGGCACAAGGGTGTGAGTAACAATTTGAAAATCTTTAGACACGGGTTGAAATATCAATTAACTGATGCATATGAATAATATGCAGAAATAACTAACCATAAAAATCAAAAGACCGATAAAGATTGTTTAAACAAAGGAGGCTTTTCGCGGTTGCGCCTGTATGGGGATATAAATTTTTTTGTAAAGGTTCAATAAAAGAAAATTTCGGGTTCCACTCACTTTTTCTAAGACGATTAACTTTCACCAGGAAAGAAAAATGACCCATCTTTTCAACGGCCTCTAAAATTAACTACTTAATAACCGAGACTGAAGACGTTACGGAAAAGTCTCAAACTGAGACCTATCGGTCGATCAATGCAGCTAGGCTAAGGTTTGAGATTTTCCCGTAACGACCTAACAGTCGAGGTTACTAAGTTGCTTATGAAAAGGCTAACAAAACGGTTCTAAAGAAAAACAACCTTCGCTCAAGCGGAACTCGTCGTTTCATGGTAATGTGCGCGCTTGTCTATTTATTAATCGTTCCAAACTTAAAACTTTTCACAACAACCAAACTTTTCACTGACAGTTTTCCTGGTCGTGTTTTCACTTTTTTGCTCTTGTAGCAACAATTTTTAATATAAAGAAAACAAATGTGGCCTTAGGATAACCCTTTGTTTTGTTTTGTTTTGTTTTTTCCCTCATTTGCACAATTTGTAATCGGCCCGTGGGCATTCAGAGCGCGAGTTGTATCGGCTACAAAAAGCCTTGAATTTTATGTTATTTCATTCTTTTGTTGTTTCTGGTTTCAGGAGAATTGTGCAAGAGAATTCTAAAATAAGCAAGAAAAGTCGTACCAGTTTGCAAGATTTAATCACATTGCATGGAAATGGCTCAATTTGGTGAGCAGAAAGGACCAATTTAATTTTAGTAAATGGAAAAATTCAAATAGATTGAAAGACGACCTTTGTACACTTTTTATTAATGTTGCCAACTCAGGGTGACAGGATATTTTCTCCAGCAGTTTGTAGGTTAAAACCTCTCATTCTGTTTGACGCTTAGCAACATATATTTCGTTACAGTTTACCCTCTTCATTGACAAGTTATGCATCAGAGAGTTCCTGACCAAATTTAGGCACGTTGTTTTCATAAAGGTTTACAATTTTGAATCAAAAGAACATTGATTTCCATTTTTAAGACAATGACAGGCTGGATAAAATCATGGTGGTGGATTTTCCGCGAAGCTATAATTTAAAGCATCGCAAACGCAACGGTCGCCTCTAGAAAGATCTGAATTAAAACATGCATTTAGCACGTAAGGGATTTTCTTAGTTTAAGTTATCGTTTTTTTTCCTAAGTAATTGCAAAAAGCACTTTTTTTTTTATTCCACCGTTTGTTTTTTACTGCTCAGTAAAATGGAATTTTTAAGGGCTTAGAAACTTGTAAATCTTTGAAACAAAAAAGTCACGTTAGAATGTACGCTTGGAATGTGTTTTGTTCAACCTATGACTGACAGTAATTGATGGCTTTCACTTAAAGTGAAAATCAAGCAACAGAGATATTTACATTTTAGAAATAAATAGTTTTATTCATTATTGAGAACCAAATATATGCCTTTTGTGTGTTGTTTTAAATACAATGCGCGACAATCTTGAATATTTTGTATTTTCTTTTAGTTTATTCTTCTTTTCTGTTCACTTGCCTCACCGCCTTTAGCCTTGAGCTTTGCACGCGTTGCAAAAATCACTAAATAAATAAAAATATAATGATAAAATAAATAAGCAAAATACAAAATAAAATAAATAATGAGGGGATTGGCTCCATTCTTTACGGAGAACAAAAGATATCTTTTACGACTTTGAATATTTTCGTCGCCGGCGAAATTGAAACTGTCGATGTTTGGGACTCGGTGATTTTTGTTCAATACCTAATTCAACTATCAAAGGGAATTCTTTGTTTGGAACGATGCGCTGGTGTTTGTATCGATGATTTTAATGACGTAACGAAATAATTGCTAAACCTTCCCGACATACGGTCGTTCTTAAATCCTACGGTCCTCTTAAAACAAGGACCATCAAATATTTCAATTCAGCTATACGCGCGAGGGCTGTAGCACAAGGGCGTGAGTAACAATGGGAAAATCCTCATACACGGCTTGAAATATCAATTAACTAATGCATATGAATAACATGCAGAAATAACTAACAAAAGAGATTAAAAGACCGACAAAAATTGTTTAAACAATGGAGGCTTTTCGCTGTTGCGACTGTATGGGAATATCACCTTTTTAAAAGGATTCAATAAAAAGGAAATTTAGGGTTCCACTCATTTTTTCTAAGACTATTAAGTTTCACCCGGAGAGCAAAATGACCCATCGATTCAACAGCCTCTCAAAGCCCGTGGGCATTCAGAGCGCGCGTTATATCGGCTACAAGCACTGGCCCTATAACAAGGATGCTATTTCCAATACAATGCGCAATAGCCTTGAATTTTTTATGTTATTTATTATACCTTATTCTTCTGTTGTTCTGGTTTCAGTCGATTTGTGCAAGAGAGTTTCTAAAGCAAGCAAGAAAAGTCGTAACAGTTTGCAGGATTTAATCACATTGCACGGAAATGGCTCAATTTACTTAGCAGAAAGGACCAATTTAATTTTAGTGAATGATATCTTTGAATGAAAAAAATTTAAATAGCGTGACAGACGACTTTTGCACACTTTTTATTAATGTTGCTAACTCAGGGTGACGGGATATTTTCTCCAGCAGTATGGAGTTCAAAGCTTATCATTCTGTTTGACCTTTAGCGCCATACGTTTCGTTGGCAGTTTACCCTAGCGCTCTTCAGTGACGAGTTATGCATCATCGAGTTTCTGACCAAATTTAGGCAGGTCCTTTCCATAAAAGTTAACAATTTTAAATCAAAAGAACAGTGATATCGATTTTTAAGACAAGGACAGGCTGGATAAAATCATGGTGGTGGAATTTCTCGCAAAACTAGAATTTAAAGAATCGCAAACGCAGCGGTCGCCTTTAGAAAGATCTGAATTAAAACACGCATTTAACACGTGCGGGATTCCTTAGTTTATAAGTTATCACATTTTTCTTTTCGGTTGGCTAAATAAATTAAGTAATTCCAAACAAGCACTAGTGGGAACCACAGCTGATTTTTCCTACTTTTTTAATACTGAAATGGAACTTTTAAGGTCCTTAGAAACTTGTAAATCTTAGAAACAAAAAAGTCCCGTTAGAATATGCGTATGGGATGTGTTTTGTTAAACCTATCATGGCCAGAATTAAATTTCACGCACGCGCAGTAGCTATTGACACTTAGAAAAACAACTACGAACACAAACAACAGAATTTTACAGAGATATGTGAGAAGGCACAACTTCTACAATAAATAGCACGAGCTGCAACAAAGATAAACAATTTGTTCGATCTCATATTGAAAGTGTAACGTGTTTAGATATTAGTTTCGGCTAAATTGAATTCGCAGATTTAAGTTTCGCACTTCCCAGCAAAAAAGTATAAAAAATATATTTTACCTTCGTCTTCCATACAAATGTCTATAAAATCGACCATCGCGCTCCAAAATGCCACTTTTCGTTGGTTCCTGACGACAACACAATTGACAAATTCGCATTTGTTCGGTCCGAAACTTCAAGAAGACATTCGTCTCTTTCAAATTTCAGTGTTTTCGCCCTCTGAAAATGCATCCTCGTCCTTCCCATCTCATCCAAACAAAGGCAAAAGTTCGGCTCGTAATACAAACACACGGTAGCGTGACGACTTCAGTCATGCGAGAATCCCTGCGTGTTAAAATACTGTCTTCACTTCACAACATCTTTGTTGATTTTTCGCCGCCATCTTGCTCTAATAACTTGGTGTAGGCCTAAGTACTAGTTTATTCCTTTAGTACAGGACTAATGATTGGCCCTATTGTATGGCCACCATAGTGATTATATAAGAAAACCCATTATTGGTGAAATAGACAAACAAGGTAAAATTGCCGCGAAATATAAATGAATATGACTTATGAATGACTTGTACACATAACTAAGAATATCAACTGTTGAGGTATTATTTAATTTATTTTTTTGTAATCCATACCTCGTCTTTATCGTTCACCTTTTTCATACAAAACGATCGAAGCTGTGTTATCTCATCCCTAGAGCCTGCGTCTCGGTCAGCGGTGCCGCGTGCAAAAGTGAAATGAATTTCTGGCCATGGACTGACAGTAACTCCTGGCTTTCACTTAAAGTAAAAACAAAGCAACAGAGATATTTACATTTTAGAAATAAATAGTTTAATTCATTACCGAAAGCCAAATATATGCTTTTAGTGTGTTGTTTTGAAATGCTAAAGACTAATAGCTTATATATTGCTGCATGCCAGATGAAATTTAGATTGGTAAAATAGAAAGTATTTGAGATGCAGTATTACAGTTTACAACTGTTTTAAGTCTTAAAAACTACTCGCTGGTGTTTCTATATTTATAAGTTAAACGAAATAATCGCGAAACTCTCCCTACAAATGGTCGTTCTTGACCTTCGATCTCCCGATCTAACCTTGATAGCAGGGGTTGTAGCACAAGGGCGACAGTAACAATGCGACGAATCCTGTTCCTGGCTAAAATCAATAACCTATATAGATAGTATGCATTACCAATTAAAGAAGAACGATAGAAAGATGATTATTTCTAATACAAAATAGATTTTCCTTTTCGCGAAACATTACACTTTTGCAAGGGCTGTTAAATTAAGTGAAAGAAAACTTGAGGTACTAAGCATTTTTCAAGGATGTTTAACACATTGGCACCCGTGCCGGCCAAAACCGGCCGTAAAAACTTTCATGCTTCAAAACATTGCAACTTTCTCAATCGCACGAATATTGCCTTAACTGTTAGTTGTGAGCACGAAATGGAATGCCCTTTAAATTTGGATATCCAATAAATGCAAGAAACGTAGCGATTTTTACCAAATATGGCCTTTTGAGTTTGGACAAGAACGAAACTGACCGTTTTTAACGTCAAAGAGAAACGACAAAAATGCCCCTTTTTGCCTTCATGTTTTTTAAGGAAATCATCGCCGAAAAACCAAACTTCAACCATCATAACGAAATTCAGTCCTTTTTCTAGCTTAGAAATGACTTTTTGTTCATATTCTTCCGCCGAGCGTAGATACAACCTTTTGTTCCAGTGCATTCGGGCCTTTCCGCCATTTTCAACATCTAGACCACATTGCATGCTGGGAAATGACGAGAATTTTTGACAGCACCCGTTCCTTCTCCCAATTCTTTCATATACAATTCTTTCATAAACAGCCACTCCGACCTACTGCCAAAATTTCCTGCTTGTGGTCATCTTCAGTACTCAGAAATTCCAAAATATGTGGCGGTAGGTCGAGAAATTCATCAATAGTCGAGTCCAAAGGTTCTAAGTGTTCGACCGGCCAAATTCCCAGTTCGTCGAGTGACAAGCCAAATTCAACAACAAAGAACATCACCTTGCTCGATTCTTTGAGAAAGTGGACTCTTAGCTACCGTCACGCTTAATGATGCTCATCAGGTAGCCGCTAAAGATGAAAAATGGTTGTAAATTTAGCGGAAATCGCAAGCAAACCGAACTTGGGCCATTGTTGTCGCTTCACGGATAAAAAATAGCTACGTCAAAATGACGTTTTCAGAAACCTTGAGCCTCCAGTGCCTTAGTGTAGCACCACGTTTCCCTGGTAGTTCAAATAAAGAGTCACGAATTGCTATTCATCGTTTATAGGTGGAAAATCACTCCGAAAATGTAAAAAACCGCCGGTAGTCAGTGGGTTAAGTTTGATTCAATCTGAGAGAAGCACGATTCATCATTTTAACGTCCGTTATAACGGCCACTTAATCATTTCAGGGCCATACATGCAATGCGTGACGACCTTTAATTCTATTTTGTTGATTCATATGTTTTTGTGGTTTCCCAGCATCTCACCTTAGAGCTTTCTTCGAGTTGCGTAAAGAAGAAAAGAACCAGAAAATAAACCGTGATCAGGATATCGTTTATTTTGCAAACTTGCAATAGGTTACGTGATCTTTTCGCCAGCAGTTTGCAGATCAACACTTACCTGTTTCTTAGGTACATGGTCGTTGCTATTCCATATTTGATTAATCGGCAGTGAACAGTTTGTATGTTTAACACCAACGAGAATCACTTCGTGAATTTTACCGGGGCCACTTTTGCCTTGGCAACCCACGTTTACACTAGCATGAATAAGGGTCGTTTACATCAAGAAGTTTATCGCGGGACATGAAAATCGCAAGTATTCTTTGGAGAAAAAAACGTCTAATTACTAATGTGAAAAGAGAAAATGATATTTGCCTGTGTACTCATTTCGATAATAGAATTACGCCTCGGCTTTCATAAAAATCTTCCCTGCTAGCAGAGGTCTCTTCTGCCAGCAGGGCCGAAATAAAAATCACGCCGGCCAAGGGCGCCTATGCTTTGTCGCATAAAAATTGGTATAAAATCTACATTAAATCAAACGGCTGATTCTTAACGATATCCAAAAAAGTAAATTTAATTTAGTCATAGTTTACAATTTTTGAAAACGCGGTGACCCTGTGCTGTTGAAGACGGTTTTTTGTCTTCAAATCACGGGCTCGAAAAGTCCAGGTAATCATGGCACGTTGCGGGCCAAATCTACAAACTTCCAGGGTCTCGTTTTCATTCCTAAGACGGACAAATTACTTCCTTGGCACTTAAAATAAAAAGGAAAAACATAAATCGATGTTTAGGTAGCCTCAGAATGGAAGATCAAGGTGAACGGAGCCGTCAAACTTTTCTTGTGAATAATTTTTCCTTTCCTCAACCGCGACGAAAACAAGGCGATCGGTGCGCTTTCAAGAGAGTTTTGAATACAGATAGCGGATTTAAAGCAGCTGCCTGGACTTTAGAAAACAAAAATGGCAATGTAAATATTAGTTGGAAGTTGAATTCAGCTTTTAGCACGATAGGCAAAGCCACAGCCGATAAAATAACTGCAAAATTTGTGGGAAAAACTCACGCTTTCCCTTTTGCGTGAATAATTAATTCGAACACGCGTTCACGCAGCGAATCGCGTCTGTGAAATTTCGAACATTTTTTGTGCTTTTAGATAAGTTTTTTTTGCCTCATCTTGAATGAAAATTTATTGTTATTGAACTTCCTGTCGCGTTTCTTTCATTTGGTTGCCTTCATTTGAGAGTTTTAGTGCACGCTGGATTTGGATTTCTGTACATTTACAGCGACCCCCGTGATTTGTTTGTTTAGTAGATTCGCTTCCCTCAAATATATTTTTATTGAGTCTTGTTCAGCTTCTACGGAACTACTGGGGATAGAGCTAAGTTGGTACTAAATTTACACAGTTGAAAAAACGATTTATTTCAAAATAATTGCCTTGTTTTTGTCGTCTTTTTGATGTACAACTTTCCTCTTTCTCTCGCTGCGCTGTAAAATTTCGTCGGGCGGCGAAAAAATTATCCGATTTCTTCTTTTTGAATTCGTTTTACGTGTGTTTTTCGCCGAGGACTTCGGTATAAGAATCGAAGGAATCCTTTTAAAGAGAAACTTTTTTAACATGCTACTCTTGTTCTTGAGACGTCTTATAAAACGCAGTGAATAAACTTACGTTTTACAAGAGATTGATGTAAAGATAGTTTTGAAATATGTTCGCTTTGATTCTCGATAAAAGGTTCACTCTCAAGTGCTGTGGTCGCTCATAAATACGTCTCTCAAAAAATCCACTCTTAAGTTTTCGCACATGAAGTAGTCTCTCGTAAAGGTTGTAGAAGTTTTCGTTTCCCCAAAAGTTATAATCTTTGTCTGGAATGCCTTCGATTGCCTCGAGTAAAGTTACTATGTGCACTTCGAGAAATTTGTCACAGCGGAAAGCGGGGCCCTGGAAACGAGACTTTGAAAAAACGAAAGGAACAAACAGCATTTTACGACCGGTTCCAGCCTTCGGCTGGCCCCGGTAATTATTTCTAAGACAGTTTCTCCCCTTCATTGACGAGAGACGCATTAACGAGTTTCTGATCTAACGTTGAGAAGAGTGCTTCATAAATTTTAACATTTTGAATTAAATTAACCATAGTCGATGGAAACATATATAGGGAAAAATTGAAGTGGTACATTCTCCCGAGATCTATTCGCGCGTAGAAAATGTTGTGAATTAAACCACAAGGTACACTTTTAATAATAACGGATCTTTGTAGACTAACTTATCTTTTTAACGCAAGACGTCACAAAATTATATCTTTTTTCCGCAGGGCTGAATAAATGGCTGAAGCTGCTCTTACATAAGTATCTGCGAAGGACACCTGAGGTGTAGGAATATGAGCCAGGGTTTTTTTCTTATTCGTTCAGTTGACTCAACGAGGAAAACAGGCCGGGCTTTTAGGGACCTTAGCAACTTGAAAAACAAAAATGATAAAATAAAACAAAAAAGGCTGCGTTAGAAACATCTGCTTTGAATGGTTTTTCAACCCTGTGACTGACAGATCAACTGAAGATAATTCGATTTGTAAGTGGAATTATAAAAGAAGCAAAAGCTAAAGCAATAACTATTCGCCGGGTGAAATTTAAAATTTCCAAGTGTTTGAGGTTCGCCAGTGTACTCATGGACTGGTTAACTTGACCCACCCGACATAGGTCCTTTATAAATACCGACATCCTCGTAAAACAAATTCTGCAAAGTTTTTCGATTCATTTTGCGAGAACTGAAGTTGTAACACAAGGTGTAACTAAGATAATATGGCTATACTTATGTATATGCAGATACAGTGTAATATGCAAATACAGCAAAAGGAGAACACTAGAAAGGTGATCCTTTGTACTACAAAGGAGATTCTTCCGTGTATGGTTTGAACTATATCGAAGCTTTAAGTACCAGTCTTCACAAGGGGATGTCTCATCTTTTTTACCCGCTGATGATGGCTGCTTAATTGATACCGATACAATGCGCAACAACTTTGAATTTCAATCAGTACGTTATTTAGTTTGCAGTATTAGTATTTTGTATGTAGCATTACTTCACGTTATTAGGTGTGAACTATACTCATGCACAAAACTCAACTAGACTATATCAAAGAAAATTCTTTGTTTAGAATCATCATTCGAACTACACGCTGTTGTTTCGATAATATCAGTGACCTCACGAAATAATTGCTAAACCGTCCTGACATACCGCCCTTCTTAATTCCCAAGGTTGTCGTAGAACACGTGCGATAAAGTTTTGCAATTCACTTCTACGAGAATTTCTAGCACAAGGGTTAAGCTAGGAAGGCGGAATCACTATGCACGGAATCAATAAACTATAAATATAGGTAGTATACAGTACAAAAACAACTGAATGGAAGACAATACATAAAGATGATGAAGCTTGCAAATGCAAATGAGATTTTTTTTACCACAATGGTTATTGAATTAAAGTGTATATGACACGAAATTTTTTATTGGCTTTTTTCTTTCGTTTATATGCATAAAGAAAGATTCATGATTTAGAAATGTCTAAAAACACATTTTCGGCGATTTTTAGGCTCCAAATCAGGTAAATTTTAGCTTAAAATTTTGTTGGGAACTGGGGACGACTTTTCCACTAAGTGACGTCACGTTGTTTGCACGATACTCAGCTGTTAGCAAAGACACATGTGAATTACTTGGCTTGTTTAGCAGTGTTTGGAGACTTTGAACGCATTAAAATGTCTAGCGATACAGATACAAGTAATTCGTATGATCCTATGGAAAGTGGAGAAGAATGTTGAGAATCTTGCAAACAACTTGACGTCACAAAGGTCACGTGACAGAGGTTTTGGCCGCGCGCTGCTGTGACAAATTTTTTGGCAAAAATAGCGCGAATTGTTATCGAAAAAGAGGCATTTAACTTTTTTTTCGCCGATTTTTAACGCTCAAACCGTTATTTATACATGTCGAACTACCAGAAAATGAAATAAAAAATTTCGTGTCATATACACTTTAAATAAAAGAAGTTTGGGAGTATAACGCTTTCTGATAAATGATTTAAGTGCTACTACGATCAGAAAATCACTTGTGTTTTTTCTTCAAAACTCGAAAGTGTGTCTGCTTAACAACCGACTCGCGAAATTTCAAGCTTTAATTTGGATAAATCGGTTTTTTATTTTGACTGAAATATTTCTGTTTAGTGATCCGCCATTACTAACTTCAAGTCTTGGGAGAACTTGATCGAGGACAAAATGACGTAAAAAGCTCACAAGAGTAAGAATGCAGTGTGTGTAAAACCGGCTGATTTAGTATGCAGCACGGGACTTTTGAGCTTTCAGACTCTCAAACTCGTGTTTTGCATACTTTAAAATAAGCTGCATTCACACACTGCAATTTTAAACCAGTGAGCATATGACTTCAATTTTTCTTGGATCCAGCTCTCCGAGGCCTTATCGGTCAGTTACGAACGTGAGTAATTGCGCGCGGACCGTTAAATTAAAAAGTTGCACTCAAAGTAAACAGTCTTCTGCTTGGAATTAAAGCTTGAAATTTCGCGAGTCGGGTATTAAGCAAGCACACTTGCGAAATTTGAAGAAAATGATCGCAGTAGCACTTTAAGTTTTTTTTTCTTTTGGTTGATGGTCACTTGCTATTCCATATTTGATTACTTGAACGTTGTTAATTGGTGTTCGACAGAGCCAGAGAATAATCAGTTCGCTGTAAAATGTGTCTGCCATTAATAAAATGGAATAATAATAATAATAATAATAATAATAATAATAATAATAATCACTTTATTTAAGTCTCAAATCTATCAAGCTGAGCACAGATGCTCTACTAATTGGGGAGACTAAATCAAATCAACTCTAAATAAATCAAATAAATCAAACCTCTAACAAGAACAAAAATGTTTAACGTTTAACGCCAATTATTTCGTAGATTGTAATTATCCTTTTCGCGTGATCTACAAAGGGGGGGGGGGCAAGGGTATTTTTGTGACGCCGTGATCCGGTTTTTTTGTGCTCTGTGAATCGTGATTTGATAAAAAAACTGTTTCGTGAATCGTGATTGAAGTGTATTCCGTCGTGAGGCGTGAAATGCAAAAGTCCTTGGCTGTGAATCGTGAATAGATAAGAAATAAATCGTGAATGTCTAAAGTTGAGTTCGTAGCCGAATTTCACTGCATTGTGATCAGATTCTTTCCGTGACCTTAGTAATTTAACTCTTGAGTCGTGATTCGTGAAATCGAAAATTTACTATCGTGACTTCGTGACAAGACCCCCCCCCCTTGCCTCCCCCCTCTACAAAAAAGGTAGCTATTCAAGCGTCGCAAATGTTGTGATCATATCTTGTGTTGCATTTTATAAAAATATACAATAATCGTAATTTCGTAAGATACCCGTAAAAAAACATTGATTATTGCGCCAAACTAAAGTATTTTGGGCGGCCTCAGCTACTTAGCTAGCTGCCTTAAACGCTCTATTAAGCCCCCCGTCTCCATTAACCACCCCTCTCTAATAAGCCCCCCGTTTGGAAGTCGTTTTTTGTAATAAGCCCCCTTTCTAATAAGCTTCCTCTCTCCCCCATTCTGGGAAATGAGAGTTTGTTTTCAGTCCGCCCCTATTCCCTCTTACGAAATCCACTTCATGCGGCCAAGTTGGTTTGTTTTCAAACATGACACACTGAAACACATAATTTTGTGTGGTTTAACTCACGCCTTTCAAGAAGTGTAACGTTTATCTTGTGAAGTAAAAAACACATATTTTTACTTAAGAATCTGCGATGAACACCTGAGTTGTAGGAATACGAGGGTTGATTTTTTTCTTATCCATTCAGTTGGCAGGATGAAAACGGAACTTTTAGGGACCATAGTAACTTAATAACTTTTTTTATAATAAAAGAGGCTACGTTAGAAACATTTGAGTGGATTGTTTTTGGCAGCATCGTGACTGACAGGTACAGATGTTTTGGAATCAGTAGAGCGATGCATTTTCTTCCATCACTTTCGCAACACAAATGAAGAATGATCCTCGCTGTTGTGAATGCAATTTATGCAATTGCGAAAAGAACCTGAAATAAAATTCAGGACTTCAACGGGGTGCGATGCTCTAACCAACTGAGCTATGAAGCCACTGACGTTGGGAGCAGGTCAATTGTGGGTTCATATATTCCCGTGCAATTGCGAAAAGAAGCCTCAAAAAAAAAAATTAGGACTTCACCGGGGTTTGAACCGTGACTTCGCGATTACCGGTGCGATGCTCTAACCAACTGAGCTATGAAGCCACTGACGTTGGGAGAAGGTCAATTTTGGGTTCATATGTTCCCGTGCAAGAAATGAGTGTGAATGATATATGAAAAAAATCATACATGAACTAAGGAAATGAAATCAAATGAAGAATGATCCTCGCAGTTGTGAACGCAATTTATGCAATTGCGAAAAGAAGCCTGAAAAAAAAATCAGGACTTCAACAGGGTTTGAACCTGTGACCTAGCGATTACCGGTGCGATGCTCTTACCAACTGAGCTATGCAGCCACTGACGTTCGGAGCAGGTCAATTGTCGGTTCATATGTTCCCGTGAAAGAAATGTGTGAATGATATACGAAGTAAATCATACATGAACTGCTGAAATAAATTCAAATGAAGAATGATCCTCGCAGTTGTGAACGCAATTTATGCAATTGCCAAAAGAAGCCTGAAAAAAAAATCAGGACTTCAACGGGGTTTGAACCCGTGACCTCGCGATTACCGGTGCGATGCTCTAAACAACTGAGCTATGAAGCCACTGACGTTGGGAGCAGGTCAATTGTTGGTTCATATGTTCCCGTGAAAGAAATGTGTGAATGATATATGAAAAAATCATACATGAACTGCGGAAATGAAATCAAATGAAGAATGATCCTCGCAGTTGTGAACGCAATTGATGCAATTGCGAAAAGAAGCCTCAAAAAAAAAAAATCAGGACTTCACCGGGGTTTGAACCCGTGACCTCGCGATTACCGGTGCGATGCTCTAACCAACTGAGCTATGAAGCCACTGACGTTGGGAGAAGGTCAATTTTGGGTTCATATGTTCCCGTGAAAGAAATGAGTGTGAATGATATATGAAAAAAATCATACGTGAACTGCGGAAATGAAATCAAATGAAGAATGATCCTCGCAGTTGTGAACGCAATTTATGCAATTGCGAAAAGAAGCCTGAAAAAAAAAATTCAGGACTTCAACGGGGTTTGAACCCGTGACCTAGCGATTGCCGGTGCGATGCTCTAACAGACTGAGCTATGAAGCCACTGACGTTGGAGCAGGTCAATTGTGGGTTCATATGTTCCCGTGAAAGAAATGAGTGTGCTGATATATGAAATAAATCATACATGAACTGCGGAAATGAAATCAAATGAAGAATGATCCACGCAGTTGTGAACGCAATTTATGCAATTGCGAAAAAAAAATCGGAAAAAAAATCAGGACTTCAACGGGGTTTGAACCCGTCACCTAGCGATTACCGGTGCGATGCTCTAACCAACTGAGCTATGAAGCCACTGACGTTGGGAGCAGGTCAATTGTGGGTTCATATGTTCCCGTGCAAGAAATGAGTGTGAATGATATATGAAAAAAATCATACATGAACTCCTGAAATAAAATCAAATGAAGAATGATCCTCGCAGTTGTGAACGCAATTTATGAAATTGCGAAAAGAAGCCTGAAAAAAAAAATCAGGACTTCAACGGGGTTTGAACCCGTGACCTAGCGATTACCGGTGCGATGCTCTAACCAACTGAGCTATGAAGCCACTGACGTTGGGAGCAGGTCAATTGTGGGTTCATATGTTCCCGTGAAAGAAATGTGTGAATGATATATGAAAAAAATCATACATGAGCTGCTGAAATATCATCAAATGAAGAATGATCCTCGCAGTTGTGAACGCAATTGATGCAATTGCGAAAAGAAGCCTCAAAAAAAAAAATTAGGACTTCACCGGGTTTGAACCCGTGACTTCGCGATTACCGGTGCGATGCTCTAACCAACTGAGCTATGAAGCCACTGACGTTGGGAGCAGGTCAATTGTGGGTTCATATGTTCCCGTGCAAGAAATGAGTGTGAATGATATATGAAAAAAATCATACATGAACTGCGGAAATGAAATCAAATGAAGAATGATCCTCGCAGTTGTGAACGCAATTTATCCAATTGCCAAAAGAAGCCTGAAAAAAAAAAATCAGGACTTCAACAGGGTTTGAACCCGTGACCTAGCGATTACCGGTGCGATGCTCTTACCAACTGAGCTATGAAGCCACTGACGTTCGGAGCAGGTCAATTGTCGGTTCATATGTTCCCGTGAAAGAAATGTGTGAATGATATACGAAGTAAATCATACATGAACTGCTGAAATAAATTCAAATGAAGAATGATCCTCGCAGTTGTGAACGCAATTTATGCAATTGCCAAAAGAAGCCTGAAAAAAAAATCAGGACTTCAACGGGGTTTCAACCCGTGACCTCGCGATTACCGGTGCGATGCTCTAAACAACTGAGCTATGAAGCCACTGACGTTGGGAGCAGGTCTATTGTGGGTTCATATGTTCCCGTGAAAGAAATGTGTGAATGATATATGAAAAAAATCATACATGAACCGCGGAAATGAAATCAAATGAAGAATGATCCTCGCAGTTGTGAACGCAATTTATGCAATTGCGAAAAGAAGCCTCAAAAAAAAAAATCAGGACTTCAATGGGATTTGAACCCGTGACCTCGCGATTACCGGTGCGATGCTCTAACCAACTGAGCTATGAAGCCACTGACGTTGGGAGCAGGTCAATTGTGGGTTCATATGTTCCCGTGAAAGAAATGTGTGAATGATATATGAAAAAAATCATACATGAACTGCGGAAATGAAATCAAATGAAGAATGGTCCTCGCAGTTGTGAACGCAATTTATGCAATTGCGAAAAGAAGCCTGAAAAAAAAAATTCAGGACTTCAACGGGGTTTGAACCCGTGACCTCGCGATTACCGGTGCGATGCTCTAACCAACTGAGCTATGAAGCCACTTACGTTGGGAGCAGGTAAACTGTGGGTTCATATGTTCCCGTGAAAGAAATCTGTGAATGATATATGAAAAAAATATTACATGAACTGCGGAAATGAAATCAAATGAAGAATGATCCTCGCAGTTGTGAACGCAATTGATGCAATTGGGAAAAAAAGCCTGAAAAAAAAATCAGGACTTCAACGGGGTTTCAACCCGTGACCTCGCGATTACCGGTGCGATGCTCTAACCAACTAAGCTATGAAGCCACTGACGTTGGGAGCAGGTCAATTGTCGGTTCATATGTTCCCGTGAAAGAAATGTGTGAATGATATATGAAAAAAATCATACATGAACTGCGGAAATGAAATCAAATGAAGAATGATCCTCGCAATTGTGACCGCAATTTATGCAATTGCGAAAAGAAGCCTCAAAAAAAAAAATTAGGACTTCAACGGGGTTTGAACCCGTGACCTCGCGATTACCGGTGCGATGCTCTAACAACTGAGCTATGAAGCCACTGACGTTGGGAGCAGGTCAATTGTTGGTTCATATGTTCCCGTGAAAGAAATGTGTGAATAATATATGAAAAAATCATACATGAACTGCTGAAATAAAATCAAATGAAAAATGATCCTCGCAGTTGTGAACGCAATTGATGCAATTGCGAAAAGAAGCCTCAAAAAAAAAAATCAGGACTTAAAACGGGGTTTGAACCGTGACCTCGCGATTACCGGTGCGATGCTCTAACCAACTGAGCTATGAAGCCACTGACGTTGGGAGAAGGTCAATTTTGGGTTCATATGTTCCGTGAAAGAAATGAGTGTGAATGATATATGAAAAAAATCATACATGAACTGCGGAAATGAAATCAAATGAAGAATGATCCTCGCAGTTGTGAACGCAATTTATGCAATTGCGAAAAGAAGCCTGAAAAAAAAAATTCAGGACTTCAACGGGGTTTGAACCCGTGACCTAGCGATTGCCGGTGCGATGCTCTAACAGACTGAGCTATGAAGCCACTGACGTTGGGAGCAGGTCAATTGTGGGTTCATATGTTCCCGTGAAAGAAATGAGTGTGCTGATACATGAAATAAATCATACATGAACTGCGGAAATGAAATCAAATGAAGAATGATCCACGCAGTTGTGAACGCAATTTATGCAATTGCGAAAAAAAAGCCGGTAAAAAAAATCAGGACTTCAACGGGGTTTGAACCCGTCACCTAGCGATTACCGGTGCGATGCTCCAACCAACTGAGCTATGAAGCCACTGACGTTGGGAGCAGGTCAATTGTCGGTTCATATGTTCCGTGAAAGAAATGTGTGAATGATATATGAAAAAAATCATACATGAACTCTTGAAATAAAATCAAATGAAGAATGATCCTCGCAGTTGTGAACGCAATTTATGAAATTGCGAAAAAAAGTCTGAAAAAAAAAATCAGGACTTCAACGGGGTTTGAACCCGTGACCTAGCGATTACCGGTGCGATGCTCTAACCAACTGAGCTATGAAGCCACTGACGTTGGGAGCAGGTCAATTGTGGGTTCATATGTTCCCGTGAAAGAAATGTGTGAATGATATATGAAAAAAATCATACATAAGCTGCTGAAATATCATCAAATGAAGAATGATCCTCGCAGTTATGAACGCAATTGATGCAATTGCGAAAAGAAGCCTCAAAAAAAAAAATTAGGACTTCACCGGGGTTTGAACCCGTGACTTCGCGATTACCGGTGCGATGCTCTAACCAACTGAGCTATGAAGCCACTGACGTTGGGAGAAGGTCAATTTTGGGTTCATATTTTCCCGTGCAAGAAATGAGTGTGAATGATATATGAAAAAAATCATACATGAACTGCGGAAATGAAATCAAATGAAGAATGATCCTCGCAGTTGTGAACGCAATTTATGCAATTGCGAAAAGAAGCCTGAAAAAAAAAATCAGGACTTCAA
>JAEMWC010000563.1:397500-470000 GCA_016490735.1 Pachyseris speciosa | reverse complement strand
ACTCCCAGAACCTCAAGCGCGCTCATTTTAGCTTACTCGAGATTTCGTCTGGTATATAGACTATTTAACAAATAGATTCCATGTTGCCGTGCGTCTGTTCAGTAATAGATCACAGATGACGTCAAAATGTGGTAAAAACAAAGAAGCGGAACACGAGCCGCAGGCGAGTGTGTCACTGATGTTTTTACCACATTTTGACGTCTTCTGTGATCTATTACTGAACAGACGCACGGCAACATGGAATCTATTTGTTTTATATAATAAAGAAAAGCGAAAAACTTGTTTATTTTTACATTTCTGAAAAAAGAGGGTCGTGATGACGTAATCTGTACATCTGTCCTCTAATAGATCATAGCTAAGAACCAATCACAACGCGCGAACTATTCACCTTATTATATAAATTATAATACTGTAAGTAATGTGTATATATACGCGCGGAATACAATGATGCCTCCTCGGGTTTTGGCCTCTGGGCCAAAACCCTGCGGGGGCTATAATTTTTGGCTTCTCTCCTTTTTTGCTAATTTAATTATTCATTTTTTACTTACTTCTAATACTTTTACTGCCACCACCACCACCACTGCTGTTACTACTACTAATAATAACAAATAGGTTCTTAAAAAACGCATTATACAACCCATGGAAGTCTCAATGCTTTTTACAATAGTTTACTTACAAAAAACGGCCCGAAATTAAAAGCCCTAACGTAAGAACGCTCGTTTGTACAGAAAAGTTTTTAATATTAATTTCAAACAGTCAACATGCAGTGGGACATATGGGAAATCATTCCAATGCCTAGGTGCAATGACAGAGAAAGATCTGTCGTCGTAGAAGGCAGTTTTCAGTAGACTTTGGAATTGACAACAAATTTAACCGTTGTGACCGCTGTGGACGCTGAGGCTTATGACTTATCACTTATGACCAGACTTGTCTCGAAACTACCAATGGGTAAATTTGTAAAGCGCCTTTTCCATGACGTAATGTTCAAATGCGCTTTACATGTGTAGATCAACAAATGAAGGAACAGGCCACACCACCGGGAACTACGTCCCCTACTCTTTACGAACAAGTGCGGGTGTCTTAACGTCCCACAGATCATTGGGAATCTCACTTCCTCGTTTCTAACTATAAATAACAACTCACAACAGCAAGAATGATGCCTGTTGTCACGTATCGGAAGACGTCGATTCACCTTGTGTCTTTTGAAGTCTGAACAACTAATATGTTAAGAGAAGTGTCTATGCGAATGTTTGCAAGTTCAACTGCGAGAAGAAAGCTTTTAACATGATCAAACTTAACTCCAGATGGACTGCCGTGTTTTACCGTGTCCGCTCCATTGAGATGTACATTTTGTTGGATAACTCAAGTACGGGATATCATACACCCCTGAGACCACGTGACGGGATAATGGCGTACGGTCACGTCTGTAAGAGCTACTAGAAAAGAGCCAGTTTCCTCGGCTCCCAAACAATAATGTGATTCACAACAAACCAAAGTTTCAAAAATTCGTCAATGCCCTTTCCTTCTATGACGAAAACGAGCAAGAAACGAGCAGAAAGGTCCTTTTCGCACAGCCCACCGTCGACCGATCCCAAGAAAGTTGAGATGGCGGCAACACCAACGAGTAATGAACACGAGGCTGGCAAAGAACGAAACATTCCCCTTGATGATGTCCTGAAACAAATCGTCGATTCAATCCAGTCTTTAAGTGATAGATCAGAAAACAAAATAGAACAACTCCAAACAGATATGGATTGCTTTCGTCACGAAATAAGAGAGAATCTGGATGGTCTGAAAGCAACCATCAGCGGCATTGAAAAGTCTCTAGAAGAAGCTTGGGTGCGTATTGACGACATACCGCCGAGCTGAAAGCCCACAAAGATGTCAAAGACTCTCAACAAAAAGAAATCGACAACCTGAAGTCTGAACTGCAGAAAACAACGCTGCTTCTCAACGTGGAAAAAGAAAACAACATTGCTTTAGAGAACTACACCCGCCGTGAAAACTTAAAATTTATGAATGTACCAGAACATCGTGGTGAAGATTGCAAAGGAAAAATTATTAATCTAATACAAAACGATCTGCAAATAGATGCCACTAACATCAGATTCCACGCCGTTCACAGAGTGGGAAAGCCCGCAGTTGGTAAAACCAGGCCAATTATTACAAGATTTGTGTGTCGCGAAGAAAGAGATTTGGTTTGGTCAAGGAAAAGAGACCTGAAAAACTCCACAACCTATCGAGATGCTTACATCACGCAGGACTACGCTAAAGCCATTCAGCAAGAACGTCAAACTCCGATCAAAGCTATGAAAAAAGCGAGAAGCCTCGGACTTGAATCCAAAGTTATTGATCGACATCTTATTGTGGGTGAAGAAAAGTTTACTTGTGGAACCATTCCGGATCATTTAAAGGAGAGCCTCATGGAGATTGAAACTACAACGTAAGTCAGCTTTCTGCCTCCTGGAACTACGCTTTAATCATATTACTTTATTTCTCGTTTCTTAGTCTAAAATTTGCCTTTATCAACAAAATTGAACATTGTACAGTTTCATATATAATTCTTAACAACCTAAGTAGAGCTGAATTGGCATACACCGGCTTACCACAACACTCCTTTTAGGAGCGTGTTTTTATTTATTTTTTTTTTTTTTACACAATAGGTGTTATCTTGTTGTTGCTGTTTTGTTTTTCAATGTATTTGTATATAAGCGACAAAAGTACTTCGGTTATCAACTGCAAAAACGCTGTGTTTATATCCTGCTTGCTCAGATATAAGTATGTTATATCCGTATTGAGTCAAATACAACAGGCTAAGGTTGAGATAAATCCAAACGAATTCAGGTCAATTGGCAACTGTTTTGATACATTTACATTATGGATAACGGAATCTCGTCAATTAACTTTAAAATTGTTTCCTTAACTGATGTAAGAGGTTTAAATAATTTAATTAAACGTAGGAAAATCTTTAAGTGGCTTCATAGGCAGACCGCTCACTGTTATTTTCTCCAAGAAACCTTTAGCCCCGAACAATCTATAAACATTTGGCGTTCGGAATGGGGTGGAGATATCTTTTACAACCACGGATCCAACCATAGCAGAGGCATAATGATTCTTGTTAATCCCAGTTATCAATTAGAGGTGACAAGAAGTACCAAAGACAAAAATGGAAGATTAATAATTCTGGAAACCAAGCTAGACAATCAACACCCCGTCCTTGCCCATGTATATGCCCCGAATGACACTTCACAACAAATCAAATTTTTTCAAGATTTAAACAACACTCTAGCTGGCTATTCAGATAGTAATTTGCTAATTGGAGGTGATTTCAATTGTGCGCTAACGCCTAAGGACAGAAAAAGCGTGAAACAGGGTTCGAACAAACACACTTTCATAAACGAAATTAGAAATCTATGCTCAAACCTCGCTCTTACAGATATTTGGCGTGAATTAAATCCCCAAACTCTGTCGTTTACATGGCGTGACAAAGCTTTCAAGTCTCAGAGCCGACTAGATTTCTTCCTGATCACAGCTGCTTTAGTAAATTTGGCAAAGGAGAGTAATATTATACACATGCCTTTCTCAGATCACTCTGCTATTATGTTAAAGTTGCAATCTTTCGACCAGCGTAAGAAATCAGGTCCTGGTTTCTGGAAATTTAATGCAAGCCTGTTGGAAGATAAAGAATATGTAGAAAAAATGCACGAAAACATTCCGGCTTTCATAGAAAAGTACAGAGATGTCACAGATCTTGGCCTAAAATGGGATGTCATCAAGATGGAAATCAGAAGCTTCACGTTGCAATACTCCAAGAGAAAAGCTAGGTTAGAAAAAGATAAAGAAACTCAACTACTTATAAAACTAAACGATCTGCAAGAACAACTGTCTTCCTCGAGCAATAACCGTAATCTGCTGAACGAGTATTATGCACTTAAAGCAAAATTAGAAAAACTATTGAACAGAAAATTAGGGGTACGATTTTGCGCAGTAAAGCGCGATGGTATGAGTATGGAGAAAAGAATTCTAAGTACTTTTTAACTTAGAAAAGAGAAATTTCCTAAGGAAAAAGATTTCAAAGCTAAAATTATCTAACGGTAAAAAAACTGATGATCCAAAAACAATACTTGAAGAAGAGAAAACATTTTATAAAAATCTATATTCTACCAGAAATGTTGATCCCAATAATTCTGAGTTTGATGCATTCTTTAACAATAACCTACTAACACCCCTTAATGAGGATCAATCCAAAAGTTGTGAAGGCTTGCTAACCGAACAAGAGTGCTACCAGGCTTTAAAAAGCATGGAAAATAGTAAATCTCCGGGCTCGGACGGCTTCTCAAGCGAATTTTACAAATTCTTCTGGGATAATATTAAACAAAACGTCATCGCAAGCATAAATTATGGCTCAGTTGAAAAACGTCAATTATCAATATGCCAAAGAAGAGGTATCATAACACTAGTACCAAAGAAAGATAAACCAACCAATCTCCTTAGCAACCTAAGGCTTATCTCACTTTTAAACACAGATTACAAAATTGCCACGAAAGCAAATGCAAAAAGACTCGAAACTGTTTTGCCTCTCGTGATAAACGCTGATCAAACTGGTTATATCAAAGGACGGTACATCGGTGAGAATGTAAGACTCATTAGTGATATTATTAGCTACACTGCAGCAAAAAACCTCCCCTGCCTTGCTGTTTTCATCGACTATGAAAAAGCATTCGATTCTATACAATGGAATTTCCTCCTTAAGGTTCTTGACAAACTTAATTTTGGTCCCGACTTCAAAAACTGGGTACAAACATTCTATTGCAGTATAACTAGTTGCGTCACAAACAATGGCTATGCCTCTGATTTTTTCAGTCTGGAGGGAGGGGTCAGACAGGGTTGCCCACTTTCAGGTGTACTCTTCGTCCTTGGTATAGAAATTCTTGCACTTGCGATTAAACAAAACTCCAAAATTAAAGGCATCACGGTAGGAGGATGCGAAATAAAAAAAAACACAATATGCGGATGATACAACAGTTTTTCTTAAAAACCTTGAATCAATGAGTTCTTTGCTTGACCTCCTGGAAAAGTTTGAAAGATGCTCAGGTTTGAAAATTAACCATACGAAGTCAGAAGCAATGTGGCTAGGAAAATGGAAAAACAGAGAGGATACCCCTTTCAACGTCAAGTGGCCAAAAGACTCTGTTTATGCTTTAGGGATACACTTCTCAAACTCGAAAAAAATGAGCGACAAACTTAATTTCCATGCAAAATTGGATGTTTTAGAAAACACCTTAAAAAACTGGAGGAGTCGGAAACTAACTTTATTAGGCAAGATCAACATTGTTAAAGTGCACCTAACCCAAAATATTTTTTTCGCTTAAATAAATCTTTACACCTGTTCGAAACACACTGCGCCTTTTGCGCCTTTTTAAACCAAATCTTGTCTTTTTATAGGCTGTAAAAGTTACGAATCATCTGTCCCACGACCGAGCTAGTAAGGGGCATGGGTCTATTCCTTACATGACGTCACAAACTGCTTTGGAAATCGGTTTGTGACGTCATGTAAGGAATAGAACCATGCCCCTTACTAGCTCGGTCGTGGGACAGATGATGGCTAAATTTCGTAACTTTTGCAGCCTATAAAAAGTCAATATTTGGTTTTAAAAGGCTCAAAACGGCGCAATACGTTTCGTACAGGTGCAAAGATTTATTTAAGCGAAAACAATTTTTGGGGGTTAGGTGCACTTTAAATCTGTGGGCCTTTCAAAGCTTATTTACAATGCATCGGTATTACCAGTTCCTGAAAACCTCTGCAATCAGGTAAACAAAATCACCTTTAATTTCATCTGGGACAGCAAAATAGCCAAAATAAAAAAAAAACACGATTATCGGCGAACGCAAAAATGGGGGCCTGAACATGATTGATTTTACTTTAATGAACAAAGCACTAAAGTCCATCTGGATTAAACGTTTTCATGCAAGCGAGAATTCAGCATGGACGGTTATTCCCAATGAAGCTACTTTACACCTGGGAGGCTTAGCCTTCCTCTCGACCTGTAACTGTGGCAGTAGAGATCTTAACATCGGTGAGCTACCACTTTTTTATGAGAGAATGCTACAATACTGGTTTGAGTTTAAGGATAGGCAGAGTAATAAAATGCCATGCAGAAGGAAAATGATTATATGGAATAACAAAGATATTAAAATTGATAACAAGACGATCTTCTTCCGTACTTGGTTTGATAAGGGAATCTACACCTTAAAAGACCTTCTCGACCACAATCTAGATTTCCTTAGTTTTGAAGAATTCAAACTCCGATACCAGATGGAAACGAATTTTTTGACCTACTATGGAGTATTAAACGCTTTTCCTCAAGAATATAAAAAGGCAATAAGGCAAACCGGTGTGCAGCAAGAGCACCATACACAACCGTGCGTAAACTTAAAAGTGCTAACAACCAAAGCCATACATAGAAGTTTCGTGAAATACGTTTTTGAAGAACCCACCTCAAAACATCGCCTTATTTCCAATGGGTTAACACCGGACCAAATAAACAAATACTTTAACTTAGCCTTCTCCATCACTAAAGAAACTAAGTTAACTATGTTCCAGTACAAAACTTTACATGATTTTGTTTTTACCAAAAGCAAATTATTTAAAGCCAAACTTGCGAGCAGCGATCTTTGCAATCTATGCTCAAAAACAAAACAGGATCTTGAGCATATGCTAGTTTTATGTCCAGTGGTATCGGAGTTCTGGAAACTTTTTTTGGATTGGTATGAGACTTGCACAGCAACAAAATTAAAATTGTCAATTGTCAAAATCTTATATGGAATCATTGAGAAAGACCGCCTCACTAACTTAACAAATCACCTCTTACTACTTGCGAAATACTACATATACTGTTGTAGTATCAGTGAAGAACCTTTGTCTATTAGTGCATATCTAACAATAGTGAAAGACAAAGCTGAAATTGAAAAACAAATATCAACGAGGACCAATTCACCTGAACGTTACGCCAAAAAATGGAAGCCTCTAATCGACAATAAGTTTCTAACTTAATTAAAACCGTACTTCACCTTTTCTTGGCACACTGTAGGATATAGCACAGCCTTTTTGTTTTGTTTTTTTTTTTTGTTTTGTTTTGTTTTGTTTTGTTGTTGTTTGTTAGTTAGTTTGTTTGTTTTTTATCGTAATGAATGTAACTAAGTATTTGTACTTTGTATTGTATTATTAGTAAGTATTATAAAGGTAACGCAAATATTGCTATAAGCTAACTCGACTGAATTCAATAAAAGTTACAGTCCTTCAAAAAAAATAATAATACACCCCTGAGACTTTGACAGGTAGTTTATTTACTATTTTTCCACAATATCTCAATTTCTGGACATTAGTTTTTGAGTGATAAGCGATTAGTTTTTACTTGTGTGACCGTAGAAACGTTCCTTTCTTATATTTCAAATGACCCTCGATTGACGTATTTGTAAACAGTTTCACTCTGCTGATTATTTTTCTCCTCGCATTTCACGGAGACGCCATTAACGTTTATGCGAAAAAATCCTACATCGTTCGATAAGCGTTTCCTTTATCAAGCAATTATCCATCGAAGCGAAAACAAGTGTGCTTAGGTTTTTTAGAGTCAATACACCATTTTTATCGATTTACATTAAAATGAACTAAGTGGCCTAGAGGTCATTGTTTCTGCCTCTGAAGCATTTAACCCAGGTTCGATATCTATTAAT
Source organism: Pachyseris speciosa (assembly GCA_016490735.1). NCBI lineage: Eukaryota > Metazoa > Cnidaria > Anthozoa > Scleractinia > Pachyseridae > Pachyseris > Pachyseris speciosa. Next base: position 462,266 of record JAEMWC010000563.1, on the reverse strand, counting down.
GACATATATCGCTGGCTTTTGTTTTTTGTTTTTTGTTTTTTTGTTTTGTTTTGTTTTTTTTTTTTGTTTCTCTGTTTCTTCTTCTTTTAGAAATATGTTTTACAAGTGTTATAATTATTGTTCTCAGTGGTTGAGTTGTAAAGCAATATTGTAATTTTAGAGGGACATATGTTGATAGGGGTCTAAAGAAATAGACTCCAGCACAAGCTAAGCGCAATGCGTCCGATGTAAGAAAGACAGGGGACAGATTTTTCTCTATTCTTTTGTTTAGCGCTAAAGTAGGGATAGAATACTATTTTTACCTCATTAGCTATGCTGATTGACAGTGGCCTAGCGCTCATCTTTACCGCTGCTGATGCAGATGTTCCGGGTTCGATTTCCACCATGGATATTCCTTTTTTTTTTCCTCTTCTCTTTTAAATATTTTTTTTACACGTGTTATAATTATTGTAAGTTATAAATGGTTGAGCTGTAAAGCAATTTTCAAGGGATATATGTTTATAGGGGTCTATGGATATACACTGCAAAGAAATATAGACACGAACACGAACACGAACACGAACACGAACACGAACCGATGAATGATGCCTGTTGTCACGTATCGGAAAACGTCGATTCACCTTGCGTCTTTGAAGTCTGAACAACTAATATGTTAAAAGTAGTGTCCATACGAATGTTTGCAAGTTCAACTGCGGGAAGAAAGCTCTTAACATGTTCGAACTTACCTCCAGATGTTTTTAATTAGACTGCCGTGTATCCCCGTGTCCGCTCCATTAAGAGGTAGTACATTTTGTTGAATAGGGACCTTAAGCACCAGGACGGGAGAGGAGGACGACGCCTTACCGGAAGTGAAAAGTCGCATTTCGATAGCAGTGCGCATGCGAATAGGTTGCATCATCCCGTCCTGCCTTCGACGTGAAGTGAGGAGTTTTGACGTCGTGCACAGAACGTAAGTAAATTTTGGCTTTTTTTGTCCTGAAATGTAACGGTTGGATCCAAGTACTTAATGTAATGTTAAAAGTTGGTATCGATGGTTGTCAGAATCAAGTTAACGGTAACTGGGATAAAAATAAATCATTTTTTTTACTTTCTTTTGTCAGTACATCCCGCTCACAAGCTCAAGATGTCGACAAACCTTCCCGCGAAAAAGCAAGAAGGCGATAAACCAGCGTAAGTACAAACTTAAAATTCGTACTGAATGAAGTTAGCTGATATTCTGTGGAAATATGTTTGCCCTGAGCTGCCATGATTAAACTATAGCCAGCTAAAACCCCAATAATCTGCTCATGTGTTAATAAATCAATTCGATGCTTGGTGTTACCTTAAATTTGTTAAATAAATAAGCTTAAGTACAAACTTGCGACTTCTAGCGTGTAGGTCTTGCAGAATGTTCGTATTTCATATTTTTCTCCATTTTGAAAATTTTAATTTCCTTTAATAGCAGCGATTTCCCTCAGCGATGAAAGCTTTGTGTGTGTATGCTTTTAAGCAACACTTTCTTGCACCTTCATATAAGCTTATGTTTAAAATTAGACTAGCCGACAAATAGCAAGAAGGTAATCCTGGCAAACCAGTACGTGCATAAATAAATTTGTTATAGAAATACACACACACGCTTGTATATATTACATAAATAGTTACACATATATACATATTATAGTAGTAATTTCCTAAATATTTATAAAAGAAAAAGAAGAAGAGATGAAGCAACTGAAACAAAAGAACAATTATGTCAATAGAGAAGCTACAGAAAAACAAACTTAGCTTATCTTAATTCTTCATTTCATTAATTAGTGTATCTACCTCTAGACAGCTAGGAGTCTTACAGGTTCTAAAAAAAATTTTTTCCATGATTGTAGTAATACAACCCTTTTTAACAATTTTTTGTTGTATTGCTTGTTTCAATATTTATCTGCAGTGAAAAGATGATGTTTTGGACTGACAGACACGATGTAATTCTCTGTCGAGAAATTTTGATACACAATCCCTTTCAGTACAAGAAGAGCTCAATTCAAAGAGGACAGGTTTGGAATGACATCGCTGAACGACTTGTTGCAGTTGATGAAGTGAGATTCAAGTCAGATTTAGACAGAAGGGGTGTTCGTGATCGATACAACCTGTTAGCAAATAAGCTGAGAAGAAAGCTAAAAGATGAAAGAAAAGCTTCCGGAATTGAAACTGATATGTCAGAGGTGGAAGTTGCTCTGGAAGATTTGATCGAGAGGGAAGATGAATCGCATAAACAGCACAAGGAAAATCAAGATCAAAACCTAAAAAGGAAAGAAGATCAACAACAGGCTGAAGATATTCGCACAAAGTCATTGGAGAGACTGGGGGAAACTCAGAAACGAAAAGGGCAAGACAGCAACCTTCAGACCAAAGCTAAGAAGAAGAGGGCAACTGGAGGAGATGCAGTAGTGTTCTTAAGAGAAAGAACTGAGGCAATGGTTGCTGCTCGTAAGGAGGAGGTCAATATGAAAGTAAAACAACAAGAGCCTGAGAGCAAACGACACCAGGATTTTCTGGAATTGATGAGGCAACAGCAGCAGCAAATGCATAACATGCAAGCTATGCTTCTTCAACAACAGCAGCAGCAAACTCAGTTGATTATGGCTCTCGTGTATAGTTAGGCACTGGGTGCAATTTAGAGCTTTGAACTAATTTAACATTAAATATGTACATGCCAGACCATTTCCTAGGGTAATTTTATTAATTTACAGTTGACAATATTAGTTTGTTGTATTGATGAAAAATAAAAGCCAATTAACTTTATAATCCATTTTTGATTGCATATGCCCTAATACGAGCAGAAACCCTTGGGACCTGTAGAAAGGGTCCACTTCATAGAGGTGTCCATGTAAGGGAGGTAAAAAATGCACCCCTGTCATGGCTTGCACAAAGGGTAAGTGTCCCCTTAAGGGAGGTGTAAATTGACAGATGTTTGACTTTTTGTTATGGTACTAATGATGAGAATTTGATTGACCATTTGCTATCTTTCTTGATTGGCTCTATTATTCTCATGGCCTATTTTTTATTAAACAGTGATGTAACGAGAATCTCATAACATCACTGTTTAATAAAAGTATAGGCCATGGGAATAATAGAGCCAATCAAGAAAGATATCATATAGTCAATCAAATTCTCATCATTAGTACCATAACAAAACAGGGATGAAACCATGTCACTTGGCTTAAAGCTTTAAGGGGAGGGGGGAGGGGTGTGGCAACTGTGAAAGCTACATGTAAGGCAACGATGTTAGCAGTGGTTTTCAGAGGCTTTTTTCCCAATGGCCAAGGTAATATCCAAGCAAACATAGTAAATACCTGGATATGGTCAAGGTTTATTTAAGATAGAAATGTAATACAAACAATGCATGTTACATGATAATTATCAGACATTTCAAAGGTCTTCATATTTATTTTCTACACAATCCAGTCACTGAAAATTTCTTGGACATATTAACACTTGTGCATTACTGATGTTAATGTAATGCAAGCTACAAAAAATAGTCCTGAAGTGTTGGTGGATCCACAGAAAAGAAATCAGAAGTCTGATTGTGATAAAGGCAGGTGTGAGCATTTCTTATGATAGCACCAACAAGGTACATTTTTCCTACTGAGGATAGGCCAACTTTTAAATTATTTTTGAAATCAAGAAACTCAAAATAATTAATAATATCTCCGAAGAGCCATTCAACAGATATACGTAGAGCGCTCATGGCGGCATTAAACTCCTGCATTTGAGGTGTTAGTACTGTATTTCTAAAAGGGCACTGCAGATGTACCCTTAATGGGTAAGCCGGGTCACCATACAGACAAAGAGGCTGGCCAGTAAAGGAGAATGCATTCCTTTGTAGGTCTGCAAGTATACCAGAGTCTGCTAACATCCCCGCGTCATGCTTTCTGCCTTCTGCAGTAGAAACAGCAGAAAGGAACAAAATAAAGAGATGGGTGCTTTTTTTCAAATTCGTCAATCATATTGCAGTGCAAGTACTGAATCAATTTCAAACTTGACTTTCTCTGATCTCCAGCCTTAAGAAGTGCTCTTCTCGTAACACCGTACATCTGAACCTATGCACTATTTTGTTGTTTATTAACTGTTTGTAATTTATCATTTAACTTACCTACTGGGCCATACATATGGGCTATCATTCCGGATGGTAAGACAACCGATTGAAATTTTAGGGCGTGCACCCTCTTGTGGCCATTGTAGAGCACTCTCTGCTGCTCACCAGGGCGGCATACTGGTCTGACCGTGCCGTCTATGAACCCGAAGCAGTTGTCGAGAGGAGAACCATTCCTAGAAATTGCATCACAATACATCTGAAGAGAGGCAGGGTCCAACAGCTGGGGATTCCATGAAGTGAGGCGATGTACGTGCGAATCGTAAATATAATCAATTACGCGGTTACAGATCATGCGTAAGACGGGAACTGGCCTACTAAACCGGGGAATAAGGTCGCTGCAGCGGCAAGGGTACGCCATTCTTCGCAACACCATGCACAATCCTTCCATCCCATCAAACTGGTTGGGGATACCCAAAACGTTGACAAGGACTGGTAGGTCTCTCTTCTCGAATCGAAATTCGGCTTTGCATTCTGCTTCGTCAAGTTCGTCGAAGGAAAATCGGCCATGTTCTTCATAAGGGAACTCGGGGTTCTTTGACTTGTGTGCTTGCCAAAGTACTAGAAATTCGTCGTCATCTAATAGACCGTCCATGTAGGCGTCCAAAAGAGCAATTCGTGCTTCGCGAAAAGAATCCATGTTTATTTGAGCTTCCCGCGCGTTTCCCGTCCTAGGGTCCAGTTGCTTAACAACAAACAACTCATGCTGACGACGGGGACGTAGACCCAGTCTTCCCCATCCGCCAGACGTCGCCGTCCTCCTCTCCCGTCCTGGTGCTTAAGGTCCCTAATAACTCAAGTACGGGATATCATACACCCCTGAGACTTTGACAGGTAGTTTATTTACTATTTTTCCACAATATCTCAATTTCTGGACATTAGGTTTTGAATGATAAGCGATTAGTTTTTACTTGCGTGAGTTGAAACTGACCGCTGAAACGTTCGGCTTTCTTTTGTTTCAAATGACCCTGGACTGACGTATTTGTAAACAGTTTCACTCTGTTGATTATTTTTCTCTTCACATTTCACCGAGACTCCAATAACCTTTATGCGAAATAAAACTACATCGTTCGATGAGCGCTTTCTTTCTCAAACAAATATTCCATCGAAGCGAAAACAAGTGTGCTTAGTTTTATTGGAATCAATACACTATTTTATCATATTACATTGCAATGAACCTCTGTGGCCAAGAGGTCATTGTTCCTGCCTCTGACTCAGCTAACCCAGGTTCGTTTCTCTTTTTCTGCTTCATTTTTACAAGTGTTACAATTATTCTTCTCAATGGTTGAGCTGTAAAGCAAGTTTGTAATTTTAGGGGGATATATGTTGATAGGGGTCTAAAGAAAGACTCCAACACAAGCTAAGCTCAATGCGTAAGGGGCACCCAACGAGGCAAAGCAACCAAAAGCTATAGAAAGGCGTTTTTTAAGTACCTTGTGATGTTTGAAGTCTGTTTAAAGTGATGTTTTCATAAGCTAGAAGAAGTTCATCTGTTCGGATTCCCTAGCTGAAAGTTTAATTGCCCGAAAATGTTAGGGAATAAAATCTTCCTTTGAGAAAATGAAAGCTGAAATGAACTTTCCACGAGCTTTCTAGGAAACTATTTTCTTTCCGAAAATGCTAGCTGATGTTTTTGACTGCCCAAAACAGGAATTATGACCTTTCCGAAAACCTCAGGGGCTATGATTTCCCAGTTGCGAATCTTTTAGGTCACGTTTTAGTTACGAAAACCCGAGTGCACTCTTTAACCGACGCCGAAAGCCCAAGGCGAATTTCCTTTCACCGAACAGATATCTACCGAAACTTGTTGTTGGGTGTCTCTGATGCGTCCGATGTAAGAAAGACTGAGTGACTTCTCTCTATTCTTTTGTTTAGCGCTAAATTAGGGATACAATGCTGTTTTTTGCAAGCCCTAGGTTAGGCTAATTGTAGCCTCTTCTTAATTGGTAATCGGACTTCGTGTCGAAAACTTCACAGGTAATCGTGCGCGTAATTTCAAATCAGCCTTGAGCTACGCGCTAGGCTAATTTGAAATCGCTCGCCCGATTACTCCCTGAATTATACTCCACTCAGTCCTGTTGCCATTGCTAAGCATGTGATATCATAAAATGCGGGCTTTGTGTTATACCCAAGAAATATATCAGCACTAATTAATCCTCTTATCCTCCTACATTTTGCAACCTTTTCAGTAATTCTCACTGATGAATCCCTGCGTCTTAAAGTACTTACATGACCATTCAGACTAATACAAGTTACAACGTACTGCCAGTCACATTCCAAACAGACGTTTTTTACAGTAGGTTCTTTTGTATGAAAGGTTTTGGTCCCTAAACTTCTGTTCCCGCCGTTCATGTCGTTAGCAGGAAAATCAGCCATTCATCGCAACTCTTCAAGTGCTTATCGCAGCTACTGAGCCTCCTTCCCGACTGGAGATTGGTCTCAACCACTTATTCGGCTAAGGAAAAGCAAAACGATTTAACTATCATTGTTTTGAATTAGACATGAAAACCAAAAGGCATGCAAGCTAAGGAGATTTCGCATTTGTGAAATGAGTGGTTTAGCTTGCACTTTTTAGAGGCCATCGCAACGTTTGCGACTGATGCGGAATAAATGGTGGAAATGCACCATTTTATTTTATTTTAGTTCAGTTAACCCTATACCATTCCATTGTTGCTTTCATTCAAAATTGTTTAAGGCGACATGAAACAATCTTCTCAAACTGTGATCAGAAACTCATTGATGCACAACTCGTCAAAGAAGAAAATAGACTGTCAGAGAAAGATGGTCGTGATAAAAGTAGCCGGTAGTAAGTAGAAATGAATAATTAAATTAGCAAAAAAGAAGGGAAGCCAAAAATTATGATATTAATTGTAAAACATGCAGTGTCTCATATTACTCACTGACTTACTATGCCTCGAATTTCTAAGGGCATCTCGCCCCTTCCCTTCAATAGCAATTGAGAAGAGTGTAACTGGCCCTTATTAGTTCAATAACTGTGAAAGACGAGACAGTACTAAAGTCATAATTGTGATTTTGCCATTTTCCATATCCCGGTACATTTAGAATGATCAAAAGCATTACTCACAAGAAAAAAAAAAGACTGAAATAGAAAGTGCACTCTTGATGTCAAAAATTGAAGAGAAATTACTAACCAGCTGGCCTTTTGGGCTGGATTGAAGATTAAGGCTAAATGCCTCGGATCAAAATATTTGTGACTTTTATAACATCTGGGAAAGATGATTTAAACAGAACGTGACATCTTTTAAAAAAGTGATGGCTGTGTTTCTATTAATTTAGCATTTTAATGCACGTCTCACAGATTGTCACAATGCATGTCTTAAATGATTAATTTAGATTTTTTTTTCTTTTAATTTAGCTACTAGCAGCGTTTCCTTGACGATCACCAAAGGACTTCTTACTGGTATAAAGGCATTTTCGTGATACCAAATACTCAAATTGAGTAATTTGGAGGTCTTTTAGCTCTTAGGCCACTGAGTAAATGATAGAGAGGGAAAAACTCGTTGATATGGCAATTGACGTTCCATATAACTTCTTGCTCCTTCATAAGAAATAATTATTTTGTTAATTAAAACCGACTACCAAATAAATAATTAAAGGGAAGTTTAATTTTTCTTTGTCAAGTTAGTAATTAATTATTACCTAAGCCTTGCACCTGATATATTGAGAGGCTGTAGTACAATGGGTAAATTTATGGTTGTCTCAGACTGCAAGGCGTCGTCGTTCATGAATTTTTGCATTAACAGTGTTTTAGACAAGCAAATGGATTAGCTTTCATTTGGGCACAGTGAAAAAAACTGGAACGTGATGACGAAGAGTTAATTAATATTCATTATTAAGGTTTCCAATTGCATTTCAGTCTCACGGTCTTTGGATTTTGAAAAGTTTAACCTCAATTTTTTCAAAAAAAGTCATTTGTAATCAGTTTCAATCTTCTCCATCCTTCACTATGGCCATCCTCGCCATATTTGCATTTAATCTTGTCTCTTTGGTGCTTATCTTCCCTGACAAATTGTTATTTCACTGTTTCCTATTATTTAAATGCATTTTTATGCCTCTAATGATGACCCAAAATATCGTGACCGAGCACACTTTAGCCGCAATTTTGTCACCGGTGACTGAGATGCATAATTGTAAAATTAAACTAGACTTACCTGTCAGTTGAGGTTTGATTTGGATTCTATCTTGTCATCAGTCCCGAACGAAGGAGTAACACAAGTGAATAGTGCTTTCCGCGCGCTCTGATTGGTTAGCTCGGATGTGATTAGCAAAGTACTATTCACCTCATGCATAATGTGCTGTTATTAATTATCATTCGGAAATAAAGAGAAAAAGCATTCATGTGGTTCACAAGAGAGGCGACTGATCAGCGTTTTTCATGTTGCTACTATAATGTCTTACAATGACACTTACCAACGAAACCAAATTTGGAAAAAAAATCAAACTTTTTATCAAGGACAAAAAGATCGAACTGTATGCTTTTATAAAAACAACAGTTCAGTCACACGCGCTCCCAACATGTTTTTCGGCTTTCCTTTTCAAAGGCAATGAATGACGTTCCTTTTGAGGAACGTCATATTGTACACAATATATGTTGTGACACGCTTGCTTTTCATGGTCAGTTGTCAGAAAATAGCGTTAATTCGATTTTAAAACGACGCCAGCGGGCTATATAAAAGGTTTATTCTTGGAATACTGTGAACACGACGCATATTCGTCTACCAGAACATTTTGCACTAGATTCTGATCCGCGGTGGCTATCACCATGAAGAGGTTCTCTTTCTCGCTGGTTTTTCTTTGCCTCTTTGTCTCAACTTTGTTGTTGGCTGCTTATCAAGATGCAGAGGCGAGCATTTATCACAACAAAGGCAGTACAAACAAGGCTCTGAGGGGAGATTCACAGGAAGCAGCGGTAATAACATAAGATTATAGCGCTGACTCTTTTGACTGATGCAAAGGAATCAATTTCCATTCCCTTATTTTGCTGATGTAGGCTACCCCTTGCTAGTAAACTGTTGTTACGGTGATGAAGGCAAGCCTACTATCAGAGAACACAACACGTGCAGTTATTCCCACGGGGGCTACTAAAAGACATTTAATACGGGGAGGCTTCGCCCCGAGGTCCAACCCCTTCCCCTTTTTTTACCAATTTTGACAGAAAAGGTACCCCTTTCGTATACCTTCCATTGACAATTGGTACCCCTTTCGTATACCTTCAATTAGAACATTACGGTCATGAGGTATGTGTGTTCGAAATATTTCAATGAAAGGCCCTTTTAAATACCTAAATGGCAGAATTCCCTACCTTTAATATACCTGAAGCGTGAAAAAAGTAGGCCATTATAGGGAGTGCCCCCCCCCCCCCCCCGGGCAGTTATTAAACCAGTCAACAGGCAACAGGCTCCGAACCAGCGTCCTTTAGGTCATTAAAAAGGCCGACAACGCCTGCGTGATGGTACGGGGGAGTTAGGATATAGATGTTGCCTTCAATATGTCCCAGCCTAAATGTTTTTGGATTTTTGCATGCAAAACACTTGCTTCGTTGGGCGGTGGCTAATTACATGAGATGCGAAATTTTAGTTAATAGGGAAGTCAAAATTTTTTTTCGGGTATTGGCAAATATCCACAGGCTTACGAAAAAGATTCCTTAGCATATGACGGAGGGAACGTTTATAACTGAAAGTCACTTCAAATGGGAAATGCAACAATTCCCATCAGGTGATACAGAAGATATTTAGCATGGCTTTTTTTTGTTTATTTGCTTGTTTCCAGTCCTCCGAACTGGGTGGGCGGTCAGTTCAGATATCATATTTATTACCTTTACATCCACCTTTAGCCCTTTTAACCGGGAGAGACGTAATACTTTTCACAGCATATTTTTTCTAAGAATTTATTTGTTTATTTATTTATTTATTTATTTATTTTGCCCATTGAGTTTTTTTTTCTGCATTTTTGTAGACGAATAGCTGGTATGAGATCGAATTGCTTTGTGGTTACAAAAACAGTCAGAAACGCCACAAAACACAGACACATTGCTTTAATCACTATCGTGTCTAAATAAAGGTTGCCTGTGGTTGTTGTTGTTGTAGTGGCTGCCAACTGTTTTAACCAATTCAACTCAACATTGTGCATTATCCCGAGTTAGGAACATATGAATTAAAACTTGCCGCACAAAAGTTTCGATTCAGAATTTAGGTACCAGCTGTATCGGTATAGGAGCGGCTAGAATCCAGACAACCACAGATTAAGTTATTTTACACTATTCTTTTCAAACTAGAAAATAGGCAAGGTAATTAGAAATTGCGGCATAGCATCACGTTGATATGTGCGTATGAACATTTTTCTTAATTTATCAAATCTAAATTTGTTTGACATAAATGAAAAGTGGTCACGATTCATGTTTGGCGCTATATTAAATTTTACAGTACTTATCTTACGACTGCAAATTTATTGTGCTGAAAAACTAAAAGCGAAAAGATATCCAAAAATAATGTTTCAACTTGATAAAACAACACTCCTGCTCATTTATTAAACATTACATAAAGTTTCATCATTTATAAGTCACTCAGACGGTAATTTAGCCATTGACGTTACATCTGCCGAGTGATTACTCTAATTAACATTGCTTGATTGTTGATTTAAGCTCAGCTCTTTGACACCGGCCAGTGAAGTACAATGCGATTGACCTGTCATTTAACGCATACTATACATGTGTACCTTAACCCAGATAAAAATAAAATAATGCTGGAAAGTACTAAGTCGTATAAGATAACCTTCTGAACAAGAAATAATTTCTTCGAAGGAATTTTTCTTCCTTCAAATCATAAAAGGACTATTCTTGGTGCGTGGCCATTCTCAACTGTTGTGGTTCAATTTTATCCTTGCTTCAATTTTCAATTTCCTTTTGTTCTTGTGTGTGGTAATGTGTTATAATGAGTACAAAACAAAGGACAATAAAAATTGAACCACAACATCAACTGTGAGGAGAGAGGAAGACGTGGAGACGGACGATAATAAACATATTAGAGTGTTTTCCCTGTCCACCCTAAAGATCCCAGTTCGTTCCTAACAGACTCTCATAGTTCCTGTATTGGGGTGCATACTATACTTATGTCATGTAATTATTCATACACTTTCTGATATTTGACTCCATTTTTCAGATGTTTCGTTACAGAAGGAACATTTGCGAGGCCGCTCGCTCTTTGAACTGCAACAGAGAAAGTGACTGATGATCAGCCATGACATTGAAGACGTCCGATTGGAAGGAACAACAGCCTGGGATCATAGTGTCATTGAGGCCTTTGAGATACATTTAAATATTTAACGAAAACGTCACTAGTGTAATGGCAAATATTCTTTGGTAAATAAAGTTAACTCAGAGCACTGACAGCCTCTCTTGCCCCCTGCTTGCAATACACGCCAATGACAATCAGTTAGACTTTCAGGGGCAATCGTTTCCTCAAGTAAATCAATGAACACGGAATATGGCGATAGAAATGTGACATCCCTTTCAAAAACAGAGTGGTTTACAATTGAAAAGGTGCGTCTCCACCCATCTGCTTCAGTTTCGCTTTGAGGTTCTTTGTGATTGGTTGGTCCGACCCGCACAACGTTCTCAACTAATGAGAAGTAAAAATAATCATGGCTCACCAGCACGCATTTCCCCCTCTTTGCGCTGCCTATATTTATTCGTTCAGATGGTTCTCATTTGGCTTATTTGGCTTATTCGCGCTTTTTGCGAATGGCCAAAGTAGTTACTTTGCGTTTGGTTTTACGCCTTCTGGGACTAAAATCCCCCCCCCCCCCCGGGGAGGGGGTACTCCCATAAATTGCGGATAATTGCATAACACTCTATTTAAGGCCCAAACCCGAAAAAAAAAAACTGGAAAGAACCGGCGTGAAACAAAAGCTGGAAAACTATCAGTGTCGCGGCTATTAAAAAGTGATTTCCATTGATTGCATTTTGTGCCTTCGTCGAGGTTCAGAGCGGGATTAGGCAGCTTCACTCTGCGGGCAGCAATATACAACTTTTTCTAAACGCAAGTATCAGATGTACATTTATCTCGACGAATCGTCATTCATTTTTTTAAATTAATTATTATTATTGTTATTTTTTATTGTCATTCATTTTCGTTCTTTACAAATTCATTAACAATTTTTTCATATTCAGATCGATACTTTAATGCGTATAGGCAGCCATTTACACTATGGGCATTCTATAGTGCTAATACACAGACCGATCATCGGGCTGTGTCTGTAACGCCGTTTCTTACTTCAATAAGCAGAGAACAAAATTGCAATAACGCAAAATTTTTAATGTCGGACGCTGCTCTTTATTGACTTTATTGGCTTCATTTATTTATACATAAAAAAGGCCTTTGTAGCCCGCAATTAGCGCAGCTATTCCACGCTGGCTACTTAACTTGCGGTGCATGTCTATCATGTCACTAAAAAAAATGGTTTGTGCTATAAAAACTTCTTTAAACAGTGTTAAATAATTCTCATTATTCATGGAATTTCTCCCGTTCGCCATTTAAGAACAGTGGCAAATATGTTTGCATAAAGCGATACCACTGAGAACATTTGTGGGCGGTTCAGTCAGCACAGACGTTTCGCCGGCACTTTATCAACAGTAAGAGCTTCACACAGCACTGTCCATACTGTATGGCGCAAACAATGAAACATTCGTATTTGAATGGACCGGAAAGGTCCGTATTTGAAGTTTTACAGTATTCTACCCTGGTTTTGTGTGAAAACCCTTTTGCGCTATTGAAAATTTAGTCCGGCTCCTCATTGAACTAAAAAACGGCGTTTAATGTTTGTATATTAGTACTATAGACTGTCTCACAGTGTAAATCAGGGTTGCCTGTACGTGGCAGATTTAGCAAAAAATGGTTAATGGATTTTTAAACAAGGAAAAAGGACGACCATTCGTAAAAATAGGTACCCATAGGGTACTTGTGTGGACTACCATTTAGAAATGAGAAAGGTTTAATGTTGCTGTTACTTCGTACTTATCAGAGGTTAGGGATGGACAATTAGAAACAACCGAAGGGGTGGGTGAAAACTTTTTGATGCATGAATTTTTTTTGAAGCCCACTTGTCTACAGGATTTTATTTCCTCTGCAAGAATTTATCTTTTAGGTGCCACCGCTAGCAAGATTTTTTAGACAAGTTCCCCTTGCTGTAAGATAAGAGATAATCGGAAACGCCACACCAGGGATATTTTTAAAAAGGCGCCCAAAATTGCCATCCATATTCGTAGTTTGCCTCTAAATTAAGTGGAAACATCTGGAGTTTCCTTTGGCTCTCTCAAAACATGTTTTCTCTCTGCTAAGCTTGCAAACATACGTATAGACACTTCTCTCAACATATTGGTTATTCAGAACTCGAAAGCGAACAACACGCGAAACCCTTTAACTGGCAACCGCCGACCAATGTTTAGCCGATGCCGATAGTCAAATGCCCCACCGTGCGGGGCAAATTTCGGATCAAATACCTGGGGTATGCCCGGGGTGGGGATGTGCGCTTTTGGAATTGACTGATACATAAACGCAACAACTAGTGCAGTGCCTCTCAACTATAAATACAAGTTTTCCATCAAAAAATACCACGCTTGATACAAATTTTAAAGTGAAGATAGTAAACTTTTATCAGCAAACGATGATGATATGGGCCCTGACATTCTAGTGACTACAAATGAATCACAAAGGTGGACTCAGCTCACTGCCTTAACTTCAGCTGCAACTTCACCGCCTGATAAGCTTGAATTTCATGCTTCGATCGATTACACAGCTGATTACGTGGAATTTCTTATGAATTAATCTTAATCTTAATTTTTATTGTTTTCATACCATACAAAGTGAAACATAAGTTGGCCAAAGGAAGAGGATTAAATGGCTTTTGGTCAGAGACAAGGACAGAGACAGATATTATTATTATTATTATTTTACAAAGAACAGTAGAATAAGCTAGGTAATAAACTAAATAAAGTAGATAGGTGCTTGTAGACCAATAGAAATGCAGAACTTATGACAACAATCCAGGTATAATATCAGAAGTTCATTATAATATTCACAATTGGTAACTCAAAGATTTAATTCAGGCTAAGGAAGTATGATTTAAGCTTCTTTTTAAAGTTGCTAATAGTAAGCTGTTGCGTAAAGTCAGACCGATATCATTCCAAATAGTTGGGGCTTGAGAGCAAATAGCAAAATGATACCTACGCGAAAATTTGTGTAGGTTGAGACGAGAGCGAGTTATATAATCATGATACTCACAATTAAGATGTAGAAGCAAGGAAAGAGAGGCTGCCAGAAGGCAATTGAAATATGAGAAAACAAAAACAGGAGACATGGAATTTATAGAGCAAGTGAAGCGAAAGAATATTGAGCTTAGAAAAGAGAGGTTTAGAATGCGTTCGTGGAGGAGAAAAAGTAATAATACGAATGACTTTCTTTTGTAGTGTATAAAGTGGTTCGAGGTAAGAGGCAAATGTGGACGCCCAAATCAAATCACAATAATTAATGTATGGTAAGAAAAGAGAATTATACAAAGTTTTTAGGGTATCCAAGGGTAGATATTGAACTGGTTGCTGGACCTTTCTCCATGTAACTGTCGTATACTTCTAATATTGCTCAGCTCTCTGCATGAACACAGTCCTCCATTTTTCCGTGAGATCGTCGACATCGAGAGTAGCCTGCGTGCAAACGTCTCCTATTTCCTTTGTTGCACGCGGAAAAGGGACGTCTGCGAAACAGCGTCGCTAATCGTCAGGGGCACCCAACGACAAGTTTCGGTAGATATCTGTTCGGTGGAGGGTAATTCGCCTTGCGTTTTCGGCGTCGATTAAAGGGTGCGCTCGAATTTTCGTAACTAAAACGTGGCCTAAAAGATTCGCAATTGGAAAATCATAGCCCCTCAGGTTTTCGGAAAGGTCGTAACTGCTGTTTTTGGCGGTCAAAAACGTCAGCTAGCATTTTCGAAAAGAAAATAGTTCCCTAGAAAGTTCGTGGAAAGTTCATTTCAGCTTGCATTTTCTCAAAGAAAGATTTTGTTCCCTAAAATTTTCGGGCAATTAAAATTTCAGCTAGGAAATCCGAACAGATGAACGTCTTCTAGCTCATGAAAACATCACTTTAAACAGAATTCAAACACCACAAGATAGCTAAAAATGCCCTTCTACAGCTATTGGTTGATTTGGCTCTATTGGTGCCCCTGAATCGTGTTCCAGTATCCTGCTGTTTTCCCAGGATCTTGGGAAAGAACTGTGATTGGTAGCCAGATAGTGGTCTTTGTTAGAACAATTCTGATTGGTCTTTATCTAAAACAGATTCATAATGTATACATGCATTAAGCCGCCCAAATTTAGCGGAGTTTTCCATAAGCTTATATTTCAGTGTAAACAGTGACTCACGAAACTACAAAAGCGACATATACTCCGCAACAACTTGGGAAAAATCGACTAGGAGACTTTCGAAGATTACGGTCGCAAATCTTTTAAGGCAGGAGCATCGGCTGCTCCTGAGAAGCGAATTCTCTTAGACGAATCAGGTTCCTCTTCGTCGAACGATCATAGCTCCTCGCCAACGTTATCTTCAACACTCGTCACGGTCTTCCCCATGCATTCTACACGCGTAATTCCCAATTCTCCTGTTAGGCTTGCAATCAATAAGCGAGTAGCTGAAGAATCTGAAAATGAACACGAGACTAGCGCAAGTCAAGGTTCAGTACCCGAGTAACAGGCTGACTGAATAGCTGGAAAGCCTGGGGAAAATGTTGTGTAGGGGTGCATATGGTCAGAATTCTACAGCGGTGGATAATGTTTCATTATTTATGCGAAATTTAAAACCAAACAGATACTGTAATACTGGAACACGATTAGCGACGCTGTTTCGCAGACCTCCCTTTTCAGCGTGCAACAAAGGAAATAGGAGACGTCTGCACGCAGGCTAGATCGAGAGCGTCTTGCCGAGTGTCAAATCAACTTATCGGGCGGGGGACGGTTTGGGAGGAAGCGAGAAAAATAGAAAAAAAAATTTTTTTCGCGCCCTCCTCCCCGACGCCCGTTGATTCGGTACATTTGAAGACGATCGAGCGCGAAAAATAGAGGACTGTGAACAGTCTAGGACTCACCTGAAGTGCACTACTTTTACTCAATTCAAGCCTTGATACTTACTTTGCTCTCTTGAGGAGACTGAATGATCATTTTCGCGCAGAGTGTTCTAACACCGCTTTCGAAGGTGGATGCCTTATAAACTGATCGGCTGTTGCGTTGTCTGATTGTGGGCATCCACGCTTCAGGAATTTCAATTCCACTGTCCCTGTTAATGTTGTTGGAGTGAAGTCTTATGTGAATAGCGGGTGTACCAATGTGGGTCTCGGTCAATAAATTTCACTTCGTCCCAGATTGGACAATGTCCGGTCGCGTTGCTATGTTCTGAAACGGTGGAGGATTGGGTTCGAGCAAGCCGTCTGTCTCTATCGTGTCCCTTAATCCGTTCATGCATAGATCTTCCCGTCCCGCCCGTAGGGTTAAAGAGGCTATTCACATAATTCTTCACCCTAACAACATTAACAGGGACAGTGGAATTGAAATTCCTGAAGCGTGGATGCCCACGATCAGACAACACAACAACGACTCTTTCTAAGGATACATACATCGATTCTTTTAGAGGAAGCTCAATTACAACTTGCAAGTTTAATTAAGCTTTACATTACCCGCTTAGAGGATACTTATAATATAGGTTCCGATTCACAAGAATCATCGTTTGAGTGTTGGCTTAGAAAAAGGCCGATGAAAGGTTAACCTCAACAATAGTCCCACCTCAATTTTTGTTAGCCCATCCAGTAGTTCTTACTGTAGCTGCTATCTGGAGAACAAGATTTTTAATGATGTAATGAAGTAGAGGACTGACTGACTTTAAACTTAGCCCAATTTCCCTTATGATAAGCCTTCTCTCTAATAAGTGCAACCCTCCTCAAAAATAGATGGAAAAAATCAGCCTCTGAGGGAGTATTTTACGGTATATGTATAAATTATTTATTACATAATGGATCAATCTCATTAAAGACGACTATATTCTGTTTATATATTGAATCAATTCACTGTCAATTTCTGTGCACGGAAACCATATTTTTGCGAAATTCGACTACCACATTCCTCGTCTAACTTACGCTCTCTTTGAACATGATCTGCACATTGCCTCGCCTACTCTAACTCTTCAACAAGATATTTCAACTCCTTTATCATTGGTTTTGATGTGGGTATTAAGATTCCATCTAATTTCGCCTTATCACTACAAACTTAAACGCGGTGGTTTCTAACCGCATTATTACAACGACAGTAATTTTCCTTTGCTTGTGATCATTCCTGTAGCTTTCGTTCCGCCATTGCCTGACACTTCGCGAAAACAACTTCCGATGCGTTTGATCCGGTCATGTTTATTGCTCTGTTTTTACCAGCCAATCAGAAGTGTCCTTTTTTGGATTCGACCAGAGGTTCGTATCCTTGGCGCTGGCCAAAAGGATCGCAGCCTCTGGGAACGAGATTGCATCGCCTGATGAAGACCAGCAGTATAGCGGTCGAAACGTCGCGATCCACATCTTTGTGACACAATCGTGAGACAAAAGATTAACTCGCCTGTCATTTGAAACCACGATGACGAACACCTTTCATAAGTTTTCGCAATGTTTTGAAAGTGTTTTTTAGCTGTAAAAACCGGCTAAACAATTACAGGTTATAGCTATAAGGCTACTTTGTTCGCCAAGTGTCCATGAAGCGCTGTAATCATTACCTTCAGGCTTTCTAGTTCGTAATCTTCGTCTTGTTTGTCCTTGTTTGTTTATTTATCTCGGCGTAAAATCACTCCAGTGAAGTGTTGAATTCAACGGACTCGTAATTCCAATTACGTCGGTAAGTCCCTTCTCTGGACACCACTGTTTCCAAACAGACAGCCAAAAAACGGTGCTTTTCGCAGCCGTTTCTCCTTTTTAGAGCTGTTTTGCAGCTTCTCTGTTGTTTTATATGGCGGTAACGAAAAAAAACCTAGCCGCGTTTGACTGGCTCAATTTCAGTTCCTTTGTTTATTAACCAATCAGAATCGTCTGTTGTTTACCTTTTTCTGCACTGAATTGCGGTATTTAGGTGTGATTCAGTAATATTTCCGATCTTGTGATTAGGAAACAATATTGAAGTGTAAACAAGGATTTGTTTCTTATTTGCAGCAAATATTAAAATCTTCAGACTCAGCCAGCGTGTTCGACACAAGATGTGTTCATCATCTTATGTCAAAAAATCACTTACCGATTTGTTATATTAGGGTACCTTATTTTTTCCTCCAAAAGCATGGGATAACGATGTACTAAACGACTCCAACGTTGTTTGACTTTGCTTTTATGTTAAGTACAACGCAAACAGTGCTTGATTTTATGGGAGGTTTTTGATTATAATCTTGCGTGTCAAGCGCTGGCCCCACGGAGTCTAGCTGCTTACCTTAGTTTCTTTCACTTGAAAATCAGTTTTTTTGTAAATAAAATACATTTTAGTTCTGCAAAACCCGTGTTGAACACCGTATTTTACATAAACCGTACTTTACAGTTTAGGTCGACCCAAATTATTTAAGTTTGCCCGTTGACTCGAACGTCGAACTTCACTTGCGCGTAAATAAACAGAGCGAGGCTGAACTCACGATATCATTTATGACGTAATTCAAGATGGCGCAGAAATAGTACACGAACGACGAAAAATTTCACCACTTAGTACCACAGGGTACCCAAGATTAAGTTGCGTTCGTCGAACGTTGAAATGTGATATCGACTTTCCCGCGCTGTCTGCAGCAAGAAGCCCGGTTGCTCAGCTGAAAGATGGCGTCCGCCGAGCATGAACCTGCGGCCGGTCCGTCCAAGTTGAGTACCGAAGAGAAAGTAGAGCTTGGGATAGCTTTGAAAGAGAAAGGAAATGAACATTTTAAGAAGCGGGGGTATAGGAACGCAATGAAAAGTTACCACAAGGCTTTACTACATGTAAAAGGTCTTATCGATCAACGCAATTTACCTGGTATGGATGCTACGGATATTCCCGACGAACTTAAAATTCGCAGCTACCAAATTCAGTTAAGGGTATGACTAATCTGCGGAACTGCAGACCGCCGGAACCTGCGGAGCCTATATTTTTTGTAATAAAATTGAAAAGAATAAAAATAGTAATAATAAAAATGTCTACGAGTGGTTTAGTTCTTAAAAACAACAGAGAAAGAAAAAAAAAATAAAATAAAAAGGGAGAAGGCAAACAAAAAAGATAGCGTACAACAAGGGGTATTTTTTGTCGGTCACCCATCCAAGTTCTAACCCGGCCGGATTGGGCTTAACTTCGGCGATCGGACGACGAGCACGCTTTCCTTGTGGTATCACACGCAGACAATACAAAGTATAAATGGTTCGCGTAAGTTGAAAAAAGCGAAATGATAAGCGAGAAATTACTAGAAATTCTAAAATTCACACAAACAAACATTAGCAACAAGTGTTCCGTTTAAGTTTCCGGTCAATTTCTTATTTCCGGTATCATAGTCACGTGGTACTGTAGTGCCACCAAAATGGCCGAATGGCGCTTCCATCTCAATGCTGGGTAAGTACAACAGTTGTTTGCTGAGTTACATCGGTTGCATTTCACAAATAGACTGAATGCCTCTCACATTGCTTGAAACAGGATGAAGAACTCCAAGCCTGAAGTGATTGATCTAACCAAGGAAAGGTAGGGAACTTGGGCTTTGCTTCAAGTCACGCACATGGCATGTGAATTGTTGACAGCATCTTCAGCTATTTATGTTCAAAAGTGATGTGGCAATGTTAAGCCTAGAGAAAATTAACAGGTTAGGAAAGACCTTTTATCAGTTTGACCTCAGTATGTATGTGTAATCAGTTTTGGTTTCACCCTTGATGTGTTACCTTGTTACTCGTACAAAGTCTGGATTTAAATCGTGTTGATTTATCTCCGTCTCAGTTTTCGACTACGATATGACCGATATAGCTGATACCATAAGACTCATAAGCATTCCCAACTGTAATACGCTATTAGGTACTGTAGGGATTTGCGAAATATTAACGACTTCTCTTCTCAATCGAGTGAAGGGCCAAGAGAAAACCAACTTATTCATTCTGCTTTTAAAAACGTAATTTTTTTTATGTAATATGTCATACCTTTATCTTGGCCCCCTCTTTCAGCTCGTCACGCAATCTATTTTGTTTGCCTTCTCCCTTTTTATTTTTATTTTCTTTTTTTTTTTCCTTTCTCTGTTGTTTTTAAGAACTAAACCACTCGTAGACATTTTTATTATTACGATTTTTTTTTTATTTTATCACAAAAAATATAGGTTGCGCAGGTTCCGGCGGTTCCGCAGGTTCCGCAGGTTCCGTGGTCTCCAGTTCCACAGATTAGTCATACCCCTAGTGTTCTCGTTTTTCAGCATGTTCCAAAAGGCTTGCTTTCTTTGGTTCAAATTATTACGCCATATCTTGTTCATGCTTCTCCGGATTCTGAAGGCTTCATTCTTAATCCAGAATGCATTAGTGTCATTCAGCAGAGTAACATTTGGGGGGTCTATCATTTGGCTATTTAATATATATATATATTTTTTTTTTCGTTTGTTTGTTTTAATGTCGGGAAAGTCGCTTTATCCAATAAATTGAATAAACCGCAAATGCACGTCTACATTTGTACAATACAATACAATAATTTATTTAAAGAAGTAGCGTCTAGGAGCTATACAAGCTCTTTCGAAATACTTAAGTGTATTCCTAAAATATAAAAATTTGCGTACGTCACAAAGTTAAAAATCTAGGACTTAAAAATTACTATAATCTAAAATATATGAATACTGGGTGAATGATTTATATGAAATAAATCATACATGAACTGCGGAAATGAAATCAAATGAAGAAGATCCTCGCAGTTGTGAATGCAATTTATGCAATTTCGAAAAGAAGCCTGAAAAAAAAAAAGAAAAAATAGGTCCGCAATGCGTACATGTGTGGCTTGCGAAATTTAGCTGCTTCGATGTGAAGCTGAAAACCTATTAGTATCTATCTGTTCTCTTATCAAGTTTCTATTAGTAGATCTACTTGTGATTGCAGTTAGATAGTTTTCCATATTGTTCCTGTCAATCAATAAAACAGCAGTTCCTGAGTTCTTGAAATCCTCATTTTCGAGATGAGGGTTATTGGTCAATCTTTGTTATGGAAAAGTCTCATTTTCACAACAAAGGTTGCACGTGTAGCGTCGCTTTGAAAGTGAGGATTGTAGGAACTAAAAATCTCGGCACCATCTCCCATAGTGGCCTAATAGATTCAGTCATGATTTTTTTTGTTTATGTAACCAAGTGGAATTGAGTTCTGAAACTTGTTTGTAGTTTGATTTTCTTTTCCAAGGCAAGTGATGTGAAATAAACTCTTTATATGAATATTTTCACTTTTTTTGCATTTTGTGTACCAGCACATGAAGACAATACTGAAAGAAGGGCCGAGACATTCAGCAAATGATGTAACCTGCACTAGAAGCCATTGGGAGCTTGATTTGGTTTAAATGTACGACTACTTCTGGACAATACATACATGTATGTTAACATAATGCATAGCCTAGGATTTGTTGACCATTAGGCCACAAAAGTTCTATTTTCAGTTGGTTAAGACCAAAACATTCACAATTGTATTTGGGTTTTGTGGGAATGATTTTAAATAAAGAACACAGAAAAGGTAGGTGGATAGGGGGTTGCAAATGGAAAAATTTAGGAACAAAAGACAGGTGCATAACAAGATAAGAACACAAGCAATATTTTTAATGAATCATATGTTGAGTAGTATTGTGAACTAACATTACATTAATATTGCCAATAATTTTTAAGCCAACGAGATTTACAATTTGACCTGGAGTGTTTTATCTAACAGAAAGTTCAAAAGAGATAGCATGTCACCACAATAGATTCCAGAACAGAACAGAATAAAAAGCCTGCACTATAACTCATACAAATACAAAAATTCTGGTTTCATCACTGCACACAGCATTCCATTTTTAGCTGCACGAAGTAGTATTATCAAATGTGCATAACAACAGGAACACTGATCCATTCTAGGTTATCAATGCTTCTTTTATTTATAAGCTTAATTAGCAAATATTATCCTGCAATCGGGTTTGACAGTCTTAACTTTTCAGCGGTTCTAACACTATGTCTATACCACATTACAAATTCGGTAAACCAAAACGCTACTTCATTCGACATTTTGTATTGTCCAACAACTTGTTTCAACGTTTGTAAGCTTGAATAAAATACATTCATATAAAACATCATTAGCATTATATTCCAAAAACGATCTTTGAAACGCGACAAAGCATCTTTTCTTTTAAGGAAATTGTCATGAGAGCCGATTCTTCATCGGTATTGTTCAACAGAGATTCCAATTTCACTTACTTCTGATGAAATCGTGGGCTAGCAGACTCTTGTCAACTGTACATATCAGTGTGTGAGCATGGTTCGTCCAATTCAACAGCAACAACATCGCAAGGACAGCCCAAGCAAAGAAGAATCTCTTTTGCTTTCAAGTAATTTCAGAGGCTTCCAAATACTTTCAGACTCTTCCAAGAAGGTCTACTGAGCAGATTCAAGCCGTTAATACAAATGTTATCTTGCGAGAGCCAATAAATGACTCCAAAGATTCAATGTGAAACAATGGTTCAGAATGTTGGCCTGTGGGAGTACAAATCCTCGCTGTAATCAGCACTAAGAAGACAAGCCGTCTGTAGGAAAGCCGGCGTGTGAAATCTAAGCAACAAAGATGAACGAATAACTGAATTTACACAAATACAAAATGGCCGCTTTGTGAAGGTTATGTAACTTAGCTGAGCGTAGACTGGAACTTACCTTCGAGCACGTGACAAGCGCTTTGTTCACCGTGACAAATCCAGCCATATATATCTTGGGCGACGACATAGTGTTGTTTACACCTCGTGTAAGCCACACAAAAATGCAGGACTTCAACGGGGTTTGAACCCGTGACCTCGCGATACCTGTGCGATGCTCTAAAGGTGCGGTAATACGTGCCACAAAATCTAGCTACCAAACGTGCAACATTGTTGCGTAGCGAGTTTCAGAGTGATGAAGCACGAATTACTACGCGCCCCACAAATTTATATATTGCGTGACCTTGTTGCGCAAATTAAGCGTTGTGATATGTCAATTTATGACATCCAAGATGGCGGCCGAGAAAAGGCGCCGCAAAGCAACGGCCCTTTTGTTTATAGCTTTGTCCCTTGAAGGTGAAAAGTCGGAACCACGAAAGAGAAACATAATGTTGTACATGAGAGAATGATTGCTAGGAAGGAGAGAAAGGGAATTATCATCAGTTGGTTAAGGAACTGGGGGTCGAAGATCTAGCACCGTATCGCAACTTTTTCAGGGTCACGAAGGATCAGTTTCATTTTCTTGCCGAAAAGGACAGCCCAATCATTGCCAAAAAGGAGCAACCCTACTCACTAAGCCATCTTTGGCCTTCCATCAAACCTGACGAGCGACTGGCTGTAACCCTAAGATATCTGGCCACTGGAGAAACCCTGCACTCACTTGAATACAGTTTCAGAATTTCACGCCAAGCAATTTCCGCTATAATTATTGAAACATGCATGTAATGCTCTTTACGCTGCCTTGGCTCGTAATTATTTTAAAACACCCAAAACCGAAGGAAAATGGGAGTATCTTCGAACTTTGCTTCAAGGTGGAATTTTCCAAATGGCATCGGAGCAATTAACGGGAAGCGAATTATAGTCCAACAACCCAAAAATTCTGGTTCCCACTTCTATGACTACAAGGGTCACAACAGCGTCATATTGCTTGCAGTGTTTGGACCTGTGGGCCAGTGTTGGTACAAATGGGATCGTCAGACGCTGCTATTTGGCAAAATTCGGACTTGAAGGAAGCTCTTCAAAGTCCAAGAAATCCACTGAACCTTCCCCCTCCAAAGGAATTATACAGAAGAGAAAAGAAGGTACCTTGTAACGTGCTCACAGGAGACGACGCATTTCCGTTAACGCGCTACCTTATGAAGCCATTTCCACAGTCTGAACTCTCAGTAGAGCAACGAGTTTTCAACTATCGGCTCTCAAGAATAAGACTAATTTCAGAGAATGGATTCGGCCTGCTGGCAAACAGATTCCATGTTTTCCGAACTTTCATTTCCTCCCCTCCAAAACAGTACGTTTCTTTGGTTTTAGCCGCCCTGGCATTACATATTTTTTTGAGGTAAGCCAAAACGGTTTCAATTGTCAGGACAAACACCTAAAATATGTAAGGTCACCGACACTGTCTGAAGAGGGGGAAAGTTGTTGGGGGCTAACTGTTTGTAGGGCAAATTTGTTTTATTGAATACTGTATGATCATCCTAAATATATTATGAAAAACAAGATTTCAGTTTATTCCTCTTTTTTTTTTAAGATCACTTAACTAAGGTTGTTGTCAATATTCATTGATTGCTTTGAAGAGTTACTTTTGCATTTCCTTTTATTGCATTTACTTATCATCATCAGAGTGTCCGACCAATCAATTGCTGAGGCAGACCACGAGCACACACAGGGAAATATCATTCCTGGAACATGGAGGGATGGCAGTGATAATTCAGCTGTGCCAGCAACATGGTTGGATTACCGTCCTGTGTGCAGCTACAATTATTCCAATGAGACAAGGCTCATCAGAGAGGAATTCAAGGAGTGATTTAATTAATTTCAGAAAGGGCTTTCTATTGGCAGTGGAGGCAATGTGGCCTTGATTGTGTAACATCTAAGTAAGCGTATAATATCAAAAACCTACTTGTTTCTGATTGGCAGTTTAACGGTATATTTGCAGAGATTTGCACTTTTTGTATTTTCTAATTCATAACCACCCCCTTAGAAATCAACATATGTAGCATGAAGAAGAGTCACATACCACCTGGTATATTAAACTAATACACAAATTGCAAACTATTAACAATTGCTTATTTGGAAATCAAGTTTATCCAAAACCACAACAGGAAAAGAATAATATTATTTTGCATCATTCAGAAATATACAATAAATCCCTGTGTACTGTTTAAAAAATGTGATGTTGTCAGAAATTCTCTGATGGCTCTCACTCAAAAAATTAATACTTTGAAGGAAGCTCAGATTATTGAATGTAATTTTTATTCACAATTTCATCTATAAATTAAATTTTGGTAACATTAAACATTTTTGTCTCTGCTTTCTTTATCTTAAGCTATAGCATTACAATATTTGGCATCTTAATTGGACAAATCAGGTAACATTGATTTACCATAAATTAAGCGCCTGGGCGCTTGTTTAAAAATTCACCCAAAAGAGGGGCGCTTATTCGAAGAAGGATGCTTAATCGAGGGGGCTCGTTTTTCTTAAAACGAACTGTAGCTCTATTTTGGCTAATGCACATACCGTCATGTAAAAGAACTATGCTAGCACAAGGAGATAGAAATAACTGGAAGGGACTTTCGGAAAATAGACTGTTCTCCTACATGCACTGATGCTGGTTAAGTTGAAGCTTGATTCCAAATTAAGTGACAATGGCAACAGGTTTTCCTTTAAGAAAGTGAGGGGAGGGGAGGGGCCGAGGGGTTGGCGCTTATTCAGGCCTTGGGAGGGTGCTTAGTAGAGCGTGGGACCTTATTTGAGTAAATACGGTAATACAAAAACATAAAATAAGGTGTAAAGCGTGCCCATCATACAGGTATTAACCATTCTCATAGACTGCTATAACCCTATATACGTCATAAAAAACTAAAATTCAATAGTAAACAGACTTTTGCATTTTCATCTCCCTGCTTGCATGTTTTCAGCTCAGTAGCTTACTTTGTTTTGAAGATAGAGCAGTTTGAATTTTAGAGTTTTGCACAGTGCGTGACATAAAGATGTCTGCTCACAAGATGTCACTTACATGAAAACATCGATTCACCGTGTGTTTTTGAGGTTTGAAAAGCCAACATGGTAAGAGAAGCGTCTGTGTGAATGTTTGAAAGCTCGGCTGAGAGAACAAAGCCTTTGAGATAGCTAAAGTAAGAAACATGTTTTAACTAGTTTCCGGCCGCCATTTTGGCGTCCCTCAGAGGGACGCCAAGATGGCATTTCCATACAAAACACTCTAATTTTAAGTGGTACATTTTGCCGAATAACTCAAGTATGGGATATCGCAAGGCCCTGAGACTTTGACAGGTTGTTTATTTATTTCTCTTCTATACTACCACAATTTCTTGATTTTATGAATTTGAATGGTTGGTGATTTAATTTTTTACTTGCGTGACAGAAAACGCTCTATATGCAGTCCAGGGAAAGTAACACAAAAAGCACTTTAACATTACGTTAGTACAATGTGTGAAAGCTGACGTCTGTAAAGTTGGCATTCTGTAACTGGCCAGAGTTAGTAGAGGAACTGAACTGGCCTTGGGGAGATCTGAAGGCCTCCATTTCAACCTGATAAGTAACAAAAAATAAATAAATAAATAAATAGGCCTTTATACAGTGCATCTCTAAAATAAGAATTTGAAAGACATTAAAAAACTTACCTCAAATATGACGTCGTTAATTTTCTTTTTTGCTAGTATCAACTGTCTGCCTGACATTTTTCTAAGGGTTGACTCAATTGACCTCACAAAATGACTAATATCATCTTCACTGGCAACTTGAGGAGTGGCAGCAACTGGCTCACGAACTGGATCTCTTAAGCAGTTGATAGCTTCTTTAAAGAACTCGAGCTTTGCCTCCTCCTTGCTCCTTGGCAATTCAGTTTTCATCTTTTTTGTTGGACGGGCAGTTGGCACAGAGTCGGGCTCCTCCAGAGTGCTTGTTGCTGGGTCAGCCTCGTCAATGCCTTGAATGAACGACATATTTCTATAGAACTTCCAGCTGGAACAGTGCACAGCATCAGAGCCAGAGCCACTGACTTTACTTCCCGCTTCCCTTTTAAGTTCTCGATTGAACATGGTCTTCAGAAAATTTCACTGCTTTTTTATTTCGCCTTGCTTCCTGTTTGACAATTCTGGATTCTATTGATATCGCAAAATATAATTCATAGTTTCAAATATCTTAGACCCCGCCTCGAATTCGCTCCGTTATTACGGAATGTCGACGTCGCATATTATTTTAATAAAGGTATTACTGGAAAGTACATCAACTGTAATTAACTTGTGACTGATATTAAAATGAAATTTTTATTGCAAAATAAATCTTCAACGGTAATTTTACAAAATGAGACAGATATTAAATAATGCGTCAACCATGCTCACAAACTGCATAAACAATTGCTGCAATTAAAGTGAGTAGCCACAACGAAAAACTATGGCAGATGTTGTAAAGATTTATGCAATCCAGAATACAGAACGAAGTTATACAACTGAGCTATAAGGCCCTAAAAAGAGGGCACAATTTTATTTCAGCTTCAATAACTTAGTTCATTGCACGTCTATGCGAGACAGATTTGAATGTTGCAAAAAGTATAGACGATGTCCACTTTCTGTAACATAAGAATGGGTTGCGTGCGGAGATGGTAATAATATTTCATAACAATTATCAACTTGCGATGCATCCATGTTCCTCGACAAGTTGAAGGAAAATTGTTGGTATTTTAACTTGGCCTTAAGAATCTTTCTGACCAGTTCGATCTGATGGTAGATTCGGTCAAGGTAAGCTGTGTCTTCTATAAAGTTGAATTAGGACAAGTAGTGCAATACCAATGACAGTCTCTCAGAAAGCTTTTTTTTTTTTTTGCATTATGTTTCCTTTTATTGTCGATCAACAGAAAATAGCTAGCATTTCAGATTAAAAGTTTAGTTTTAATCTAATTTAGACACGAGTCGAACAAAGTGTATAAAATCCCAACTGTTGCTGGTAAACTGTACAGAAGGACATATTTTACTAGAACCCTCAGCAGTGGAAATCAGATCTGTGCTGTTCATCGCCATGAAGAAGTTCTCGTCTTCGCTGGTTTTCCTTTGGCTCTTCTCTACAACTTTCCTGCTGGTCAGCTACCAAGATGTAGAGGCTAGTCATTACGTGGGCGATGCGAACCAGATAAATAGAGCTTCGAGATATACGTCCATGGAGTCAAAGGTACATATACAAGATATACAAACGGCTAAATACCTAAGGTTCCTAATGGTTCCTTTGTAGAATTGTAATTGCAGTTACCGTATTTACTCGATAGCACACCCTGGCGCTTATGAAATTCTTTGATTCACGGACCCGGCAATCATACGAGGGCGCCGAATACTTAAAATTTTCATTTGTGTATAAATCGGGGAATTAAGGTAATCTTTCTTCCCATTTTCTTTTGTCCAAAAACGATAACAACACTTTAACAACACTCAACAAAAATTAGTTGTTATTTTTTTTCTGATCTGTGAATATCGATACTCCTTTGAGTTCCAAATCAGTGGCAATAAGGAAAAATGTAAAACTTTATAATCCTCAAAATTTTGAACAGTTTCAATAACCCCGCTATAGAATTTAATTGTTACAAATAAGCTCAGCATTATGATTGAGAATAAAAGTACGGCGCTTATTAATATTTTTACTCCTTAGTGCGGCGCTAATTCGGGGGCGGCGCTCTATGCTTTTCCACAAATTAGTCTATCATGTCTGCTTGCCATTTAAAATTAAATAATAATAATAATAATAATAGTAATAATATCTTGTATTAAATACTAGATTAGGGGTGCAAACCCTGTTAACCTGAGGGTTTTTGCTCGCAAAACATTTTTGTGTAAAATTTATCAGTAATTTGTATTGCTGTGCGAAAATAAAGAAATCTTTGAAACCTTTGATGTATGACATGTATTGCCGCCGAAAGTATTATCCGCTAAAGTATCATGTCGATCATTTCCTTGTTTGATTCTGTTTTTAGCTTGATCGTTATCGAAGAAACATTTGTGAGGCTGCTCGTTCCCTGAGTTGCAAAAGAGAAGACGATGACTTGCGATGAGACTGTTGCTCGCAACGAACCCTTTACCATGGAAGCTGAATTAAGAATTAGTTTTTGAAAAGCTATTGTTAACGTAAGGTCCTTCCTTTTCAATGAAGTAGAAATATAAGGCATTGAGACTAAACTACTCTGTGATTATCGGCTCATTTAATCACTCGCATAAGTCTCTCTCTCTCTCTCTCTCTCTCTCTCTCTCTCTCTCTCTCTCTCTCTCTCTCTCTCTCTCTCTCTCTCTCTCTCTCTCTCTCTCTCTCTCTCTCTCTCTCTCTCTCTCTCTCTCTCTCTCTCTCTTTTTGTTTCCTTTCTTTCTCCTTTTTTCACTCTCGGTCGATAACATATTCAATCTATATTATTCGTTAGAGCGTCTGGGAAGAAGCTTCCTCTATAAGCATCCGTATATCATTTCGTAGAGTTTAATTGCTGGTGTGAAGAGGCCATGCTCTTTGGGTAGATGCAAGCAGAAGGTAGATGAACAAATACAGGTTCTAAGCCTCCCCGGCTAAACTCAGCTTCTACTGTATGCAGTACAATGAACTGAATCATAGTGCAAAAGTGTACACGTGCACTCCGTGCACCTACTGCGTTCGCTGCACATGGACGATTCTTAACGCAACTAACAACTTTTACTGGGTGGTCATTCTGAGAGAATAAATTAAATGCAAATTCGTGCAAAGTTGCGAATACGTTTTAAAATATTTGTAACGTGTTGTAACATTGTCAAGGCGTTGTTACATTTTGTACACTCTAGGCTTGGCTTCGCTTTCTCATAATGGCTAGTCGAGTAGGCACAGTATTATTTCAAACAGTTTAAAACCAGACTGAAACAGAGCTTTACCTTGGGACCAATCTTTTTCTTAAAATTAAAATAGTCGAGAAAAGTTTCGTTCCAAATAAGGTGATGGGATATTACAGATCATTGGTTTCCTTAGTTGGTATATTACTTATAATATCTTTCTCTATGCAGGAAGTCGCCTTTTACACGTGACACATAGGCTGTTTTAAGACACGTTTTATCATGTGATAAGTCATATCTCATACGCGATAAGTAAAAAATTGAATACTGACTGAGAAAAAAAAGAGGGAAGCTAAAATTTCAAAATTAATTGTAAAACAGTGTCTATAACTACCAACTGACTTACTGCGTCTGATTTCTAAGGAAACCTAGCTCCTTTTCTTCAATAGGAAATGAGAAGAGCACTGCTACTAGCAGCATTTTCTTGACGATCACCAAAGGACGTCTTACTGCATAAAGGTATTTCCAAGATACCCGGCCAAGTGCTAAAACTGAGTAATGTGGAGGTCTTCTAGCTCTTAGGCCATGAGTAAATGATAGAGATAACATTGTACAACTTCGTACTAGCGAATCGTTTTTAAATTGGAAAAAAATTATGAAAAAGAAAAAAAGTACACATCGCTCCTTTCATTACTTTCTTGCTCCATCATAAGAAATAATTATTCTGTTAATTAAAACCGACTACCAAATAAATAATTGAAGGCACGTTTTTCTTTGTCAATTTATTACTTTTAAAATTGTTACCTAGGCCTTGCATCTCATACATTGAAAAGTAGAAAAAAATGGGTAAAATCTTGGAAGTTTCAGACTCTAAGGCGTCGTCGTTCACATATTTTCAAGGACTGCTTTTTGCATTAACCGTGTTTTAGATAAGCAAATTGATTAGCTTTCAGTTGGGCAACCGTGAAAACATTGGAACGTGGTGACGAAGAGTTACGTTCAGTAATATTCATCCCCTTCCATTTCAGTTTATCGTTGAGTTCTGGTCGTTGTTCTGTTGATGATGCAGTAAGAGTTAAATAGCTTTTTAGGTCAAGACTGTAAAGTTTAAACATCAAATAAAGATTTATTAGCATTATTTTACCTTGGTGTTTATTACGTTGAACAATTTAGTCGTAGTTTTGTCCGGCACACGGTGGCTGAGATGAATAATTCTAGGTAAGGGTGAATATTCAAATATCCTCCGTTCTACCCAAGGACTGCTTGTTTGCTATCATGCATAATGTGCTGTTTCGGAAATAAAGAGTAAAAGCATTTATATGGTACATCTACTCTTCCTCGCTTGTTTTTCTTTGCCTCTTTGTCTCAACTTTGCTGTTGGCTGTTGGTTATCAAGATGCAGAGGCGAGCATATATCACAACGAGGGCAGTGCAAACAAGGCTTTAAGAGGAGATTCAGAGAAAGCAAAGGCAATGAATAGCACTGACTCTCTTGAAGCTAATAAATCAATTTCCAATCCCTTATTCTGCCGATGAAGACTAACCCTTGTTAATAAATTGTTGTTAAGGTGAAGAAGGCAAGCCTACTATCAAAGAACACAAGACGTGCAGTTAAGCAAGCACCAGGCTACGAATTGGTGTCCTTAAGGTCATTAAAGAACGTTTGCATCACCTCTAGGATGGCACTGCGGAGTTAGGATATTGTTTTCAGTATGTTCCAGCCTAAATTTTCTTAGTTTGTGCGCTTTAAACACTTGTAGTGTTGGGCGATGACTAATTACGCAAAATTGGAATTTCGTTAGAAAAGGGGAACATAATTTCGGGTACTGGCGAATATCCCCAGGTTTGCCAGAAAGATCCCTTAACATATGACGGAGGAAAAGTTTATAGCTAAAAGTTATTTTAAATGGGAAATGCAACAATAATCTTCCATGATACGGACATTAAGCATACTGTGAATGATATATGAAATGGATCATATATGAACTGCGGAAATGAAATCAAATGAAGAATGATCCTCGCAGTTATGAACGCAATTTATGCAATTGCGAAAATAAGCCGGAAAAAAAAATTCAGGACTTCAACGGGGTTTGAACCCGTGACCTCGCGATTACCGGTGCGATGCTCTAACCAACTGAGCTATGAAGCCACTGACGTTGGGAGCAGGTCATTTGTAGGTTCATATGTTCCCGTGAAAGAAATGAGTGTGAATGATATATGAAATGGAAGTTGAAGTCCTGAATTTTTTTTCAGGCTTCTTTTCGCAATTGCATAAATTGCGTTCATAACTGCGAGGATCATTCTTCATTTGATTTCATTTCCGCAGTTCATATATGATCCATTTCATATATCATTCACACTCATTTCTTTAGTGCTCTATCTATGAGTCATATTTGAACACTAAATTAAACTACTTCAGTGAAATGCACATCATAATTCAGCCTTTCCTGCAGTACAATTAATTTTCTACCCGACAAAACATTGCTTGTTAAGGCCAGCACTGAAGTCAGTTTGGACTCGGAGGCATGGGGTCGTTACAATAAGGACTATTTAAAATAAAACAACTATGTAACCTAATTGTTAGTTTACTCGGCAAAATTGTGTCTGCAGCATTAGCCTTATTATATTTTAGTTTTTAAAGGCGCAACACCGGTAGAGAATACGAAACAAACAAAACACTACAAAGGCGACAGTTCTTACAAAAAAATACTGTATCTTCAGTATGCTAGAATTCAAAATCATCCTTAAAGGTCAAATGAACCGAAATTTCAAAGTTTTTTTCTGAAGTCAATTTTTATTGAATTTTGTAGCTTAAGTAAGAAATAAACATATTCTGGAGTTTCAGAGTGATCGGATATTGTATCCCAGAGATATTGGAGGTTGAAAAGTGTTTCGTTTTGGCTTTCGTATTCGTAGAGCGGTCGGGTCAATTGTCGGGAATTTGTCGGAATTAACAGTCGTGACGTCACTGTTGGCGAGTTGAAAACTTGCGGGAACATTAAAAACTACAAGTGAGTCTTGAAATTAGTGTCGTTTTCTTAGCGAAAAGCATTGTGTTTGGTGCTGCAATAAACTGCAGAAACAATTCCAAGTGTAAAGTAAGAGTATTTTCAAGTTTCCTCACGACCCAAGTTTCCTCATGATCCAAAGCCTGCAAAGCTACGACTTGATTCGAAAGCGTTGTTGATTAATAAATGTAGATGTACGGAAGGAATGGCCCATAAGACTGAAGAGGGAATCGCTTGTGCAGACCATTTTACATTTCACACCACACAGCTTCAAACAAAATCCCGTGGCAAGGAGTTCGTTCGTTCGTTCGTTGATTCGAAAGCGTTGTTGATTAATAAATGTAGATGTACGGAAGGAATGGCCCATAAGACTGAAGAGGGAATCGCTTGTGCAGACCATTTTACATTTCACACCACACAGCTTCAAACAAAATCCCGTGGCAAGGAGTTCGTTCGTTCCAGCTTTAAAGCCACGAGGACTGACTTGAAAGATGATGCCGTGCCAACTTTTTTCAAGAATAAAAACGTGGAATCCGAAACAAAAATTGGCCAGAAAAGAAGCGAAAACGACAACAATTCTAGCCCGCCGAATAACGGGACGACTTCAAGCGGCAATTCCTAATCTATTCGTTCAGCGTTTGCAAAACGCAGAAAGTTAGAAATAGACATTTTCCATCTTGTTTGAAATAGCTGGATGCAGAGTGATCCTATTGCTCTGTCTCGTAAATCGATCTTGTATTACGTTTGCTGGGATGTGAAGAGCTGAGACGTCCGTGCAAACCATTGACATCCTTATCAGTGGCGTACAAATCGAATTTACGTATGTACAGTAGCCGTAAACATATTTGGCCAGAGCCTGTTACTTCGCATCCTTTTGGCAAAGTAAGCGCTTGTTTACATTCGAGGAGGATGATCTTAGTGGTTGGATAATAATATCCTAGAAAGCGGAGTAACTGTGTGTCCTCTTCCTATGCTAACCTAGACGGGAGTTTGACCTCACGGGAACAAGTTGTCTCAGATTTATAAGCCAGAAGCTAGGCAATTGCTCCAAATTGAAAATTAATTTTGTCGCCTTAGTTTACGATATATCGGCAAGCAGAACTTCAATTCCACTTGTTCAAAACTGGTAATGCGAGATAAAAGAACATCGCGAGTATTTTCAAAACAAAGCCGTTTTTGAATATCGGGCGTGCTTAAAAGCAGGTGCTCTGTAATGTGATACTTAAGTTATAGTGCTAACATCGCAAACACTTCCATTGCAAGAAATGTAAACTTTTTTTTTTTTCTAAAGAAATTAAACAAACCTTCGTCCATCCATCCATTTTTGTGCACTGACATTTGTGGTCAGTTACCTCGAGCGTTCCCGTCGCTAGTGTTTGACAATTTACGCTATTGAATAATCAAGTGAATCAGCTTTAGTTTTATTCGCTCGCGCATGTGACAATTTCGCTTGAATCGAATCAGGATGCAACGTTCTTGCTTTGTTTACAAACATTTGGTTACTTCGTAGGTCACAAGTAAATAAACTTGATAAAATGTGTTCCCTCTACTTTTTTGGCTGTATATTTATGCACGGATTTTTGTTCTTGTTTACTACAACTTCGTTCTCGCTCCACATGTATTTCCTTCTAAAGTTACTTTCAGTTTATGCTGCGTCTTTTTACCAAATGTTGCTGAGTTGGGGGTGCGTTTTATAGCTGAGAGCGCGTTATAGCCGAAAAACTACGATATTTTCATGTGGAGACCTCCAGTCTCTCTATTTGTTTTTACCAAACAAGATGACAGCTTCTCATGTATCCAATAGGTATATTGCCTTTTGGCAACATATCTGTATGTACTGACAGAAAAGAGGAAAAACATACTCTGAAACCTTGGGTGACAAAATTTTCACAAACTTTATTGTCATTTGGTTCATAAAATTCTTAGTGGCATGAGTTATATACCCTCTGGAGGTATATAATATTTCATTTTACGGTCAAAGGACATAATTTATCATCTAAGTGTTTTTATCCTAAAGGAATGCTTGATTTGTTTTGGCAGCAGTTTTCGTGTTATGATAAATATATGTATCTGTACAAATGGTACAAGTAACCACATCTAGATTGGATGGAGTTTATGGGACAATGAATTATGTTAAATGTACATCATGCTAGTTATTGCAAGTAGTGAAATGATACATAAAGGTATAATAAAAGAATATATACCAAATGGAAAACTTACAGGGAGGTTGGTAATGGCCATGAGATCAGATGTTTAGCTTCAGTGTGCAACCCACCCATTCACAAGCTTGCTCATTTCTAGACCACATTACGACTATGCTCTTTCTCTTGCCATTTTGATACTGACATAAACCAACTGTAGGTGACCTCCTTACAACAATCCCACATAATTCATGCATTACCTAAAATCAGAAACTTTTTCCAGACACACATACTTATGTTGGTGATGGGCTGACAAAAAATATGACAATGTTTACAAGTATACATATACATACCCATTTAGTGGCTCATTATCAATCGGGCCTTCATTCTCTAGATACTGGTTATAAGTTATCTAAATAACAGCTGCATTTGTGCACACAGCAGTAAAATTCTCATTCTCAGTAATACAGGACATGGAATGTGATATCTTATCACATGACTTCATTGCTGAGATTTCACGACAGCAGACACTTTCCTGTCCAGTTTGCATGGGCACACAGTTTCCACAAATGCACCCGCATTTTAAGCTCAAGTCAAGATTGTAAAGAAAAGTAAACATTTCATTAAAAAAGCATATAAGACTTAATTACTGGCATTTTGTCAATTACACGGATACCCTGTTGCAATGACTGTACATGTTATCTAGCCTTTGGGATTGTTCACGCAGTGTCATCGGAATGAAATCGGACTCACAAAAACAGCTACATGGAAATTATGGTAATGCATTGATAACAATAAACAGTGAAAAATGTACAAAAAAACACAGGGAGCAGATAAAACGCGTGAAATGAAAGCGAACAGCATGAAGTTGTAATTCTACGGCGACCTTTTCGTAGTATGGTGAATATTAATAAAGGAGAAACGCGGATCAAAACAACACTGCAGCGCATGGAAGTATGGTTTAACAGTATACAAAAAATACTTAATTAAACACCACAGAGGACAAAACAAATGCTTCAAAGGCGATTCCAACGTATTTATTGACCATTATAAAGCGACCTTTTACAGTATATCGAGTAAAAAAACGCTCATCAATCGGTCCTTGTTTACATCGTATTCTTTGCACTCGGACGAGTCATCGGAGGTTCCAGCATACGATTCCGTTGCCATTAAGGGCCCATTAAAGTATCTTTTGATGCCGTTGCTAGGGAAAAATCAATTTGCTATAACTCTGCACATGTATGCTTCAATTGGACCAAATTTGGACATTACCCATAGGGAGCAAATATGGTCCAGTACATGACGTCATCAGACCACGCCCAATGTCACGTGACCAGAAACAGAAAAATGCATTTTAACTAAATGGCTTAAACCTTTTACCCTCATTTTTTGTACAGTAACAATACAAAAGCTGTTTTGAAGAAATTTAAGCATGCGTTTTGGCTTATGATAAAAAATAAAAAAATGAGAATGGAAAATGTGCTTCTTTGACCACTCTTTTGAGCATAATTTTTTTGTTTTTCATTTTGTCGCAAAACCCATGCTTGAATTCCAAGAAAATATGATGTTCTTTCGAATTGTTTTAAAATCCAGCAACTACAATTATCTCTCGGGGAGAAAAGTCAATTTTTTCGCGGCACCGGAAGTGGCGAGCGAATTTTCAGCGGCCTAGTGCCTAAGCATTGTGGCCAGTCACATCTGTGTTTTGTTCTATCGAACAAAATTCGAATTCACTT
Source organism: Pachyseris speciosa (assembly GCA_016490735.1). Lineage (NCBI taxonomy): Eukaryota > Metazoa > Cnidaria > Anthozoa > Scleractinia > Pachyseridae > Pachyseris > Pachyseris speciosa. Next base: position 425,503 of record JAEMWC010000563.1, on the reverse strand, counting down.
TCTTTTTCACAGTCACGGTGTTGTAGATTACTTAAATTACTGTTAACTAGGTTCTCAAGCGAGGCTGATGTTGTAAGGAGAAGTTGTCCATCACAAGTTTCGAGCTCACCATTATCAGTGAGGCTTTCTATCGAGTGGTGAAAGTGGTTAGCATTAATTTTTTATGTAAGAATGAAATTCTTGTGATCTAGAGCTGCTTTCAAGGATGCTCAACGTCTTTTGCTCCATGCTGTCTTGGGAGAGCTTCGTTTATTTGTGTTATATTTAAACAATGGAGTTTCTCAGGTTCGGAAGGACAGTTCACGGACACAGGTTCACAGGATCAGTTCACAGTTTCATCGCAAGATCGGAGCGGTCAAAAAGGCCTCGGACACAGAGTTTCTTTTAAGCTTTTGACGTTTGCCGGTGATGATAGCGCAGTACTAATTTCAGTTTGTCTCCGCATCTTTGAGATTTCGATTTCCAACCTGACACTGGAAATCTTTTACTGTCACCTTTTCGAGATTTCCCCATCGACATGCAACCATCGCTGCGGCTTTCGGTTTACGTCCGTACGTGGATGACATTTTCAAGCAGAACACTCAAGTTTCAAAAATAAAGGTACGACTCACATGTTGTGAACGTAAAGCTGAAAATTGAGGGGCACCCAACGACAAGTTTCGGTAGATATCTGTTCAGTGGAGGGTAGTTCGCCTTGGGCTTTCGGTGTCGATTAAAGAGTACACTCGGCCTATGAGATTCGCAATGGGGAAATAATGGCCCCTGAGGTTTTCGGAAAGGTCATAATTGCTGTTTTTGACAGTTAAAAACGTCAGCTAACATTTTCGGAAAGAAAATTATTCCCTAGAAAGTTCGTGGAAAGTTCATTTCAGCTTGAATTTTCTCAAAGGAAGATTTTGTTCCCTAACATTTTCGGGCAATTAAAAATTCAGCTAGGGAGTCCGAACAGATGAAATTTTTCTAGCTAACAAAAACATCACTTAAAACAGACTTCAAACACCGTAAGATACTTAAAAATGCCATTCCAAAGCTTTTGGTTGATTTGGCTCGTTGGGTGCCCCTGAAAATCAATTAATAAAAATGTAAACAAAAGGTTTTCGATCTTGTGTTTGTTGCAACGAAGCAAAAAAAGGTTACCGGCGACTTGAACGAGCCAGCGACCGGCCGACGCCGAAGAAAGCGCGCGAAAAATTGGGCTGACCGGAAGTGAAATTGCACTTGGTTAGCAACCATGTACCTTAGCAACGAGATACTTCAATGGGCCCTTAATTGGTTCATACTAGTACGGCTCTACGTTAAAAACCACATGTTCGACTTCCTCGGCCTTTTACGCAGAGAGAACGAAAGGTTAAAACGAAGAACTTTACGACAGATCGCAAAGAATACTTACAGCATTGATCGAGCTCCTCATCTACTCGCCAATAGTGACGTCACAACAACACGTGCTTGTTTCCATTCCTTCCATGTCAAGCGCGCGGCCATTTCAGAAACGTTTTCGTTTGTTCTTCGGATATTTCCGTACTTCCAGTTGTTTTGCTCTCTTAAAAGCTCAGATAGGACAATTTCTACGTGATTTTGTATTCAAGTAGTCCTTTTCAGTGTTTGTTCACTTTGAAATGACACAAAGAAAAGGTTTTCGAAATGTTGGTTCATTTGACCTTTAAGCAAAGCTTGTCTTAGAAAACTGGGTAAAGCCCGGGTTACAAAAACGATCTCTTAGAAAGCATGCGATGTTAAATATAAGTTCAGAATTGGTTCAGTGATCTATTATTTTCACCTCTCAATGAAAAAATGAGCTTTCGTTTCTAATGCGATTTCTTCTAAATGTATTTAACCGTTGGGTTACGTGAAGTAAACAAAAGAAAAGCAATGAACGTGGATGACCCTGACTCAGGAGAGAAGAACGGTTAAAGTCGGTTAAAGGAAAAGAAAGATGTTCGGTTGTAAATAATAACACGAGTAGAGTCAATAGTAGGCACAGAAGAAACTTCGAAGCTGTCGTCCAAACCAGAATTGAAAAATTCGACGTCGAAATAGACGACGATTTTGTTTTAATTACGATGAATGGGAAGAAAAAGGAGAACACTCTCAAGATATGATTAAAACGGTGCTGGCGTCTATGATCCTGGTTATCTGATTACCCTCCCAAGAAAGTTAAGATAAGGTTCTCAACTATTTTTGATCGACCAAGGGTAGCATGGGAGGGGGGTATTGTTCCAACAAGAGAACATGGGAACTAACAGACGTTGTTTGCGGGTGAAGAGGAAAGAAATCTGCAAAGCAGCATATAGAACAAGTTCGTAGTGTTACAGAGCTATCGATCCTGTGCAGTTAGCTAGTGCAGTTAATAACGTGACTAATGCAAGTTTGCTAACGATAACTGGTTCAGTCTATTAATTAGAGAAGAATGTAAGACCTGACACTCGCAAAATATACCTTGGGTCACTGGCCAATGATCGTTGACAAGCGAGGTAAAACTCATCTCCACACAACTCAAGGAAACACTATACTTAGTTCAATATCTTTTTCACAACACTGTGGATGGACAATGAATAAAGGGAATTAGTTTCTAAAGAAACTGTGGTGCTGCGTCGGTGGGGAAGTGAAACACGAAAATTGGGTTTATCAACGGAGTTGATAATGTAAATTGTCCACCGTACAGGGATTCGATTAGCTGACGTTTCGAGCGTTAGCCCATCGTCGGAGCGAGTCGAGGAATTGTGGGTTGTGTATGGTTTATATACAGAAAATGGAGCTACGCTATTGGTGGTAACATGGTAACGTGAAAAACACCCTCACATTTCACCCGCATAATAACCCAGTTAAAGCCATCATTCTTAACAACTTTAAGATACTGCAAAATGATCCAGAAACTGCTAGAATCTTTTCGGAACCACCACTGATTTCATTCAAACGCGACAAAAATGTAGGTAACTTTCTAGTTAAAACCGCATTCAAAACAACTGAACAACCTGGCACTTTTAAATGCGCGCGCTCGCGATGCAAAACTTGTCCTTTCATTCAAAACACTGACAAAATATCGGGCCCTAAGCGATCTGTTAAGATCACTGATCGTTTGACGTGTACCTCCGCAAATGTTATCTATTGCATAACCTGCACATTATGCAAAAAGTTATACATCGGCGAAACAGGAAGACGACTAGGTGACCGATTCCGAGAACATCTTCGTGATGTTGAGAAAGATGACAAAGACGCATCCAAACCTGTCGCTCGGCATTTTAATCTCCCTAACCATTCCAAACAACACATGTCGATCTCCGGCCTTTCCCTACATCAAGGTGCCACGCAAAGCCGTAAAAATCTCGAGCAAAAACTGATCTTTCAAATTGGCACTCTTAATCCCCACGGTATCAACGAGCGCTTTTCATTCAATTAATTTATTCCTGTTTTTCACGTTACCATGTTACCAGCAATAGCGTAGCTCCATTTTCTGTATATAAACCATACCCACAATTCCTCGATTCGCTCCGACGAAGGGCTAACGCTCGAAACGTCAGCTAATCGAATCCCTGTACGGTGGTCAATTTACATTATCAACTCCGTTGATAAACCCAATTTTTGTGGATGGATAATGCCTGCCGCGCGGAACCCGACTAGCAAACGTAACTTTGGGTGGATACCGCGAAGCAAAAGAGAGGGAGAGAATTACGTGATAAGACTATACTTAACCACAAGAGAGTTGACTCACCTGGCCCCGCCCTAGTGGCTGTTAGGATGGGAATTTTAGTTGCTCAGATGAGTAACATACTGAAACGTGCCAAAACTGAGAAATTGTAGAGGTAAAGGTAGAAGTAGTTTAGGTGGCCATACTTTCATTAAAGAGTGGACTGAAAGTGGTGCAATAAGCATCGACGAACTAAAAGCCACCACCACAGGCTATGCAATTTTCTCCAAGATTCCCACACGAAATATACGCGACGAAGTAATAAGTTTCAATGTGATCAAAGAGAAGAAAAATTAAATCACTGCAGAGCCCCCGACCTTAAAAGAAAGTCTAGTGGAGAAGTTAAGATACATCGCCTATGGAAAGAAAGAGGCCCTCCAGTTTGAGATATTGATTGTTCCGATGACAGGTCTGTTGTTTCAGTTGTTTTAAATACAACATTCAAGTCTAGCAGAGCATTTAATGATGAAAAAACTGAAATTATTGAGTCAAATGCTCCAGTAAAACGCAATGAAATTCTCAAAGCATTCCAGGCTCATGACAGAGGGCGAAGCAGTTTCCAAGTATTTACTGCATTACGATTATGTGACAAGATTTGCACAGAGAGATGAAGATTAGCCAGAATTAAATTGAAGAAGTAACCATTCCTTGAACAATTATTCCGTTGAAAAAACAGGCAAATTTGACTTCTACCACGTGCTAGAATTTGTCAGGGAGATTTAAGGTACTCTAACTGACCTGAAAGGGGCGCCATTTATTTGCTCTTAATTTGACCGATCTTGCCGGTCAGTTCTGAGAAATAGAAAAGACCTAGCACTTGTAAGACATACACTGAAGTTTGAAGTCAAAGTACTAGCATTTTTTTTAGAAATACGTTGTAGTTGAGCAATAATGAGTCAGCTTAGTATGAAGCAATTTGTTGTGGAATTTCCTTGTAGTTTAAAGTCTCTTTTTACCTAAACGTTATGAGTAAATTAACTTTTTGTTGGATAACTTCCATTTCAGAAAACTTGTACAATTCCTTCTAGACTAAATGCAATGGATGCTTTTATTAGAGAAAATTCCAACAAAGGTGAGAAAAATAGCATAAGAAATGTTACACAAAAGAAACTTCAGAGTGACGACCAAAGTTACGTAAAGGAACATGCAAGGTAACTGAAAGGACCACATATTACTTGCCTGTTACAAAAAGGACCATACTAAGTTACCAAAAGGAACATGAGGTCTTTTGCGTAACCTCACATGTTACAAAAAGGACCATGTTACCAAAAGGAACGTTACAAAAGGGAAAAATGTTACAGAAAGGACCTCACTTCGTTACGATAGGGACCGATAAATCTAACCATCCATCCATTCATCCATTCATCCATTCTTCCATCCATCCATTCATCCATTCATCCATCCATCCATTCATCCATCCATCCATTTATCCATTCATCCATCTATTCATCCATTCCTCCATTCAAACACTCATCGGTGCATTCAGTCAGTCAGTCAGTCAGTTATCCATTCACACGTGCGCAGTTCGCAGCGACACGCTAAAAATATGTCGAGTATAAATGGAAAGACTTGAGTGACCAAAATTATTTTTTTTTTTTTTACATACCTCTCTAAGCTTTTGACTTTTCTACTGGTGTTAATCATATCCTGTTCCTTGACACCGATAGTCGTTCTTTGACACAAAAAGTACTCAATTTCCAGCTTTATCCGCCACGGTTTTGAATTTTAAAGTTGATCCTGTTCCTTGACACCGATAGTCGTTCCTTGACACAAAAAAAGTACTCAATTTCCAGCTTTATCCGCCACAGTTTTGAATTTTAAAGTTGAGCTTTCTTCTTCGGTAAGAAAGGTATGGCGAAATACCGTTTCCAGCTGAATCGCTTTCGAAAAATCTAACTTGGCAAACCCGTGCGGGGACAAATTCCCTGGTATCAATCAGAATTATTGTTCTAAAACAATGTCGTTCACGTCCATGGAACTTTTTTTCTATCAAAGTTTCGGTCCACCGCGGTAATCAGCATTTTCAAGTCTACTTAGATGAAGATAAGTCTTCATAGAAGCGTTATGGGTGCTGTTGTTGTTTTGCTTCTTCCCGCAGTTCCGCAAGTTCCAAGCATCGCCATTTTGTTGTATCTGCTTGGTAGCCTTTCTTCTCTTTCACGGATAGAAATCCTCGGTAAAAGGCTGAGAATGACAGCAAATCCTTGCAGCGAAATCACGGGAAAATTAAACAGGAGAAAATCAAATTTTCGTTTGAAATAGAGTACACTTTCATACGCCAAGAATGTCCGATATTTCGCTTCAACATACAAAAATCGATTTATTTATTAGTGGAAATTTTCCAGATATCAAACTTTCCTTATTATCTTTATTTCTTCAATTTGCTGTTGTAGACAACCGTAGATTACTCGAGAGGGCCGCTATCATTTTTCTTTTTTTACCGTTGCACCGCCTGCAAATTTCTATAGCAATGATCGTCCAATAACATCTCACCAAATAAAGAAAGCAATTGACAGCTCTGGAGACTGCTTTGAAGTGACTCCGCCCCCTCATGAGCCTCATTCCTTGCCAAAGTTAATTCGTGCGTTCGTTCGTTCATTCGTTCATTCATCCAATCATTTATTTGCTCATTGAGTTATTTATTTTTGCATTTGGTGTAACCGAAAGGCTAGTATGAGATCGCGTGTCTTTGTGGGTACAAAAACAGTCTAAACCGTTAGTTTAAAAAAAATCATATACATTAAAGCGTGTGTATGCCCACTATTTCAATTCAACACTGTGCATTTTCTGCAATTAGGAACATATATGAATTAAAATTTTCGATTCAGAATTGCTGGAGGTACCAGCCGTATTTAAGATCGTCTAGAGTCCAGACAACCGCAAATTAAGGTATTTTGCACTACTAATTAGGCAACGTCGATATAAATTTCGGTAGAGTATTACGTTTATATATATTATGCGCATTTTTGTTTAAAAAATGACCGTAAAATAACGTAAAATAACCATGACCTAGCCCAGTTCTTTCGGGTCACGTGGTTATGTGCACATTTTGGTAAGAATTGTACACTTATTGATAAAAGCGCCAAACTTTGGGGGAAATAAGAAACCAAACGCATGGAACTATTTCTGGTAAGGAGCCACGACCTAAATTAAGTCTGACACATATTAAGAGCCAGGATGTTTTGAAAATGGCCGTCATTTTTACCGGAAGTGAATTTTGCGTCAACAGGAAGTGGCTTCAACCTGCTGTTAAAGCAATCAACTTGCCGTATTGAAAAAGTTTTTTTTTCTTTAATTAGTGTAATACGTATTTAAATCACGCACAAAGTGAAACTAATAAATTATAAGTTATTCTGAAACAACTGGAACTGTATAGTTCTTAAACCCGACCTATTTTTAGACTATCTTTTCCCGCAAAAAAGGGTAATTAGGACGGCAACGGCAACGAGAGCGCCACAAAACAACAGTTTTGATTAGCGAAAACAAAGGTTCTGCACGTGCAGATACTTGTGGCACGTGCAGCGACTTGTGATTTTCATTGGGCTCCTGCGGGAGTCTTATTTTGGTGGGAAACTCAATCTAAAAATAAATTGGTCTGTGAAAACGCCGAAACAGTAATATAGGGCAGTTGTACGCTCCTAGTGATGGGCTCCTGGCTGCGGTGATATTGATATGCATGCTTTTATCTATATTACTGCAGCCATAAGTATTAAAACATAAAAAGTTTCTTCGCGATGTTTTAATACAGATTTTAATAGTTTAAATATTTTTATAATTTTTACAATTTTTATAAACGTAAGCCACACAATGGTCACTGAGATGGATTCCTAACCGTACCACACGAATGAATGAACCGCAAAACGACTGGAAAATGAACAAAACGACTAAACGACCACATGGCTAGAGACCCAGACGACCAAGACAAATGAACGACCGAACAACCGAGCCGCTAGACGACCGAACAAATGAAATGACCGAAAGGCACAATGAACCGACAGCCGAACATGAGCAAACCGGATGAAAACGAAACAGGGAAGGGGTCAGCTCAAGGGTGACGATATTATACAATCGAGCTTGATGTTGGTTAGAAATTTCTCATAATAGTTGATCTAAGAGTATGAAACTGGTTGGAAATTTCTGATAAAAGTACCCGGCCGTCTTTGAATACTCCAAAAGATATGAACGTTGTAATTATAGCACAAACATAACTCTCTCCGTAAAGTCAGTTTTAAAAATTTAATAAATATGGGTTATTGGCCAAGCGTGAGGCCAGGTCAAGATGGCGGGATGTTGGCCATAAACACGCAAAAAAAACTGAGATCGGCGACAATATCACCGCCATCTTGACTGAACAAGCTTGGTCAATTAAGGATTTATTATATGACTCAAAGAATACTATTTAAAAGACAGTAAAACGCGGGACTAACGGGCTATCCCGAAAGGTCAAGATGGCTCCATCTTGACCCCGCGGGTAGATTATCGCAGCAGAAGAATTGATTCATCTTGACCGCTGAAAGAGCCAGTCGTATAATAAGGGTTATTAATGTTAAACTAGAGGCCATACTGGCCTTCACTCGGCCTGTCATCTCAATTCCTTTTCCATCATGTTGATCATGTACAGATAGTCGCACTGCCTGAAAACTTGTGGTGTAACAAATTGTAGATCTTTAAAAGCCATCACTTAGTAAAACCATGCATGTAAAACGTTTCTTTGTTAAACCTGAGAATGACGTCACAAGCTTTAAGGAAACGCCCTCCTAAAGAAAAATTCCAAAAACGGGAGTCTTAAACTTTAATGGGAAAAGTATTATTTACCTTTGAGAGAAAAATAACTACATCCTATGAGTTTATAATTTTGGAGCAAACTTGGGGTACACCCTAGAATACAAAAAGTAGCTTATTTCACGCGATTTACGGTATTCACACTTCGCAAAAGTTGCATCCGCCTCCAGCTGTTGAAAGGTGAGGATTAGAGCAAGCATTTAACACATCAGGTATCTCTATATCCTCAAAATATCTTCCTTTTTTAATGTAATCATAAGAAAACAATAGTGAGTATATTTATATATATATATATATATATATATATATCTAGCCGAACTTTTCAAAACCAGGCTCATGAAAATTTGAGGGGTTTTAGAACTTTCTTTATCAATACCTCGGTTTATCAAAAGGGAGACTTGCATTTAGGCCCGTTATGAACCTACAGTCTCTGTCAAAGGGAAGACAAATAATACATGTTATTTGTCTTGCAATTAGACATGAAATTGACGTGACCTCTGACATGAGAATTTTGGTGCGTTATTCGGCCAAATCTCTCTCGAATACGCTCTTTCTGACGGCAAAGTTAGCTTTGGAATTAGCGGCATAGATTTAGGCGAAGTCTAGCAGGGTTTTCAACCGAGCGTTCGTGGTTGCTACGAAGAATCACAGCTAATTATTGTCGAATTTTATTTGTGTAAATTATCGCTCGATTTTGTGATCACTTCTGACACCGGAAACCAGTCATTATGACACTTTCAGACTATCAAATCACTCGATAAAGTTGCGAGGGCGGAAACTAGTCAAAAAAATGTTCAAACTTACGCTTTTTGCAGACAAATTCCCAGCCATGCCTTGTGTCTTTCTCGATAAGTTCATGAGGTAGGTCCCGGATGTTTACTGTCCGTGTTAGCGAGGAGTTCTTGACGACCACCTAGCCACAGCATTTTTACTAAGTCTTTAGCATGCTCCAAATTCTACACCAGTTTCTCTCCCTGAGCCTTGAAATGATCACCGACACCTACTTTCTGAGGCTAAAGACTTGTTACCTCTCAAAGCAGAGCTCTCAATATCCCTGCATTTTTCCAGCAGTACCGCCCGGGTAAACAAAGTACTCGTTTAGCAAATAACTGCACAGCAGGATATTAGACGAGGCAGACACTGCACCTCGCAAGACTTTCTCCCTCACTGGACTTAATGATGTCCTAAGGAATACTCTGCTCTAAGAGGCCAACGGAAAATCAAACTCTAACGACGCCATTGCGAGCTAACTGACCGCGCGAAGACTTCAAATGCACGTTTCTTTCTTTGAGAAGGAGTGGAAACTAACTGACAAATAAAACTGGAGGGGATGGGAGGGGGGGGGGAGTGGGGATAAGACCTTAATGCAAAGTTTAAGTCGGGGACAGTTTCTTTCTCTTCTTCTAATTATTAATGTAGCTAGCATGCCCCCGCCCCGTCCAAAAAAGAAAAAAAAGAAAAAGAGTGAGAGACATGTAATAGGAGTTAGTATGGACTCCAGGAGCCCTGTTTTGAAAACTCCAGCTATATATTTCAAGCAAATAGGTTAAATTGTAAAGAAAAAGCTTATAATCGACTTTAAACGATGTCACACTTTCAACTGAACAGTACTGAGCGCAAACAGAAAAAAGGGTGCCTTTAGAAGATCAAAAATCAGACATTAAATGCTGGTTTTACTCAGCACCATGATATAAATTGCTTGTTAAATAGCTAGCCTCTTCTGACATCACACACATTGTGAAAATCATGCTTTAACGTTCGGTTTGAAGGCAATTCTTTTAATGTCAGTAGCTTTTTGGCGTTGAAAACGCCGTGATTTGGACAGGATTGGCCATAAAACTGAGAAACTGAATGTCCACATGTGTTATTACCTTGAGACATCTAGCCGAACTTTTCAAAACCAGGCTCATGAAAATTTGAGGGGTTTTAGAACTTTCTTTATCAATACCTCGGTTTATCAAAAGGGAGACTTGCATTTAGGCCCGTTATGAACCTACAGTCTCTGTCAAAGGGAAGACAAATAATACATGTTATTTGTCTTGCAATTAGACATGAAATTGACGTGACCTCTGACATGAGAATTTTGGTGCGTTATTCGGCCAAATCTCTCTAGAATACGCTCTTTCTGACGGCAAAGTTAGCTTTGGAATTAGCGGCATAGATTTAGGTGAAGTCTAGCAGCGTTTTCAACCGAGCGTTCGTGGTTGCTACGAAGAATCACAGCTAATTATTGTCGAATTTTATTTGTGTAAATTATCGCTCGATTTTGTGATCACTTCTGACACCGGAAACCAGTCATTATGACACTTTCCGACTATCAAATCACTCGATAAAGTTGCGAGGGCGGAAACTAGTCAAAAAAATGTTCAAACTTACGCTTTTTGCAGACAAATTCCCAGCCATGCCTTGTGTCTTTCTCGATAAGTTCATGAGGTAGGTCCCGGATGTTTACTGTCCGTGTTAGCGAGGAGTTCTTGACGACCACCTAGCCACAGCATTTTTACTAAGTCTTTAGCATGCTCCAAATTCTACACCAGTTTCTCTCCCTGAGCCTTGAAATGATCACCGACACCTACTTTCTGAGGCTAAAGACTTGTTACCTCTCAAAGCAGAGCTCTCAATATCCCTGCATTTTTCCAGCAGTACCGCCCGGGTAAACAAAGTACTCGTTTAGCAAATAACTGCACAGCAGGATATTAGACGAGGCAGACACTGCACCTCGCAAGACTTTCTCCCTCACTGGACTTAATGATGTCCTAAGGAATACTCTGCTCTAAGAGGCCAACGGAAAATCAAACTCTAACGACGCCATTGCGAGCTAACTGACCGCGCGAAGACTTCAAATGCACGTTTCTTTCTTTGAGAAGGAGTGGAAACTAACTGACAAATAAAACTGGAGGGGATGGGAGGGGGGGGGGAGTGGGGATAAGACCTTAATGCAAAGTTTAAGTCGGGGACAGTTTCTTTCTCTTCTTCTAATTATTAATGTAGCTAGCATGCCCCCCGCCCCGTCCAAAAAAGAAAAAAAAGAAAAAGAGTGAGAGACATGTAATAGGAGTTAGTATGGACTCCAGGAGCCCTGTTTTGAAAACTCCAGCTATATATTTCAAGCAAATAGGTTAAATTGTAAAGAAAAAGCTTATAATCGACTTTAAACGATGTCACACTTTCAACTGAACAGTACTGAGCGCAAACAGAAAAAAGGGTGCCTTTAGAAGATCAAAAATCAGACATTAAATGCTGGTTTTACTCAGCACCATGATATAAATTGCTTGTTAAATAGCTAGCCTCTTCTGACATCACACACATTGTGAAAATCATGCTTTAACGTTCGGTTTGAAGGCAATTCTTTTAATGTCAGTAGCTTTTTGGCGTTGAAAACGCCGTGATTTGGACAGGATTGGCCATAAAACTGAGAAACTGAATGTCCACATGTGTTATTACCTTGAGACATCTAGCCGAACTTTTCAAAACCAGGCTCATGAAAATTTGAGGGGTTTTAGAACTTTCTTTATCAATACCTCGGTTTATCAAAAGGGAGACTTGCATTTAGGCCCGTTATGAACCTACAGTCTCTGTCAAAGGGAAGACAAATAATACATGTTATTTGTCTTGCAATTAGACATGAAATTGACGTGACCTCTGACATGAGAATTTTGGTGCGTTATTCGGCCAAATCTCTCTAGAATACGCTCTTTCTGACGGCAAAGTTAGCTTTGGAATTAGCGGCATAGATTTAGGCGAAGTCTAGCAGCGTTTTCAACCGAGCGTTCGTGGTTGCTACGAAGAATCACAGCTAATTATTGTCGAATTTTATTTGTGTAAATTATCGCTCGATTTTGTGATCACTTCTGACACCGGAAACCAGTCATTATGACACTTTCAGACTATCAAATCACTCGATAAAGTTGCGAGGGCGGAAACTAGTCAAAAAAATGTTCAAACTTACGCTTTTTGCAGACAAATTCCCAGCCATGCCTTGTGTCTTTCTCGATAAGTTCATGAGGTAGGTCCCGGATGTTTACTGTCCGTGTTAGCGAGGAGTTCTTGACGACCACCTAGCCACAGCATTTTTACTAAGTCTTTAGCATGCTCCAAATTCTACACCAGTTTCTCTCCCTGAGCCTTGAAATGATCACCGACACCTACTTTCTGAGGCTAAAGACTTGTTACCTCTCAAAGCAGAGCTCTCAATATCCCTGCATTTTTCCAGCAGTACCGCCCGGGTAAACAAAGTACTCGTTTAGCAAATAACTGCACAGCAGGATATTAGACGAGGCAGACACTGCACCTCGCAAGACTTTCTCCCTCACTGGACTTAATGATGTCCTAAGGAATACTCTGCTCTAAGAGGCCAACGGAAAATCAAACTCTAACGACGCCATTGCGAGCTAACTAGGGAGTTTAAGAAACTAGGACGCGACGGCAACGAAAACGTCATTTCAAACTATATCCTCTCGTTATTGTAGCACTTTCGCGATTATTCCAGTGTGTTCAACTTGTAAAATGTCGGCGAACTATTCAGGAACTAAATTTCCATGACCAGCGTTGAAGTAAAGAAAAAGAAAGAAAAATTTGCATCATGTGCTCACGTTCTCGCCAAAACTTCAAATTTGTTCATTTCACGTTGTTGTTGAGAACGTGAACCATGATGGCAAATTTTTCTTTCTTTTTCTTTACTTTAACGCCGCTCATAGAAATTTAGTTCCTGGATAGTTCGCCGACATTTTACAAGATGAACAAATTGGAATAATTGCGAAAGTGCTCTAATAAAGAGAAGGTATATTTTGAAATGACGTTTTCGTTGCCGTCGCGTCCTCATTTCTTAAACTCCCTACTGACCGCGCGAAGACTTCAAATGCACGTTTCTTTCTTTGAGAAGGAGTGGAAACTAACTGACAAATAAAACTGGAGGGGATGGGGGGGGGGGGGGGAGTGGGGATAAGACCTTAATGCAAAGTTTAAGTCGGGGACAGTTTCTTTCTCTTCTTCTAATTATTAATGTAGCTAGCATGCCCCCGCCCCGTCCAAAAAAAAAAAAAAGAAAAAGAGTGAGAGACATGTAATAGGAGTTAGTATGGACTCCAGGAGCCCTGTTTTGAAAACTCCAGCTATATATATATATATATATATATATATATATATATATATATATATATATATATATATATATATATATATATATATATAAGGGAAACCCTAACCCTGTACACCCCAAATAATCATATTTTCATTGAATAAATGTTTGAAAGAAAATTTGCTCTGAGCGGGATTTGAACCCACGTCCCCTGTATACTAGTCGGGTGTGATGACCACTACACTATCAGGACAACCATGCTGGCAACACGGCAATCGAAGATGTGATTTACGTGATCGAAGACGTGGCATCCCGGGAAATTTTACTTTCTAGGTGACAAGGCAGAGGAAACCTATAACTCCATTTGAAACCCAACAAAGGATCAATTACTGATACACGACCGAAGTCAACTTAGCGGATGACAAAGGAGGATCCAATTACGGATACAGGCTTATTTCAATTAATTAAATTCTGTATATGAAGGAAACCCTAACCCTGTACACCCCAAATAATCATATTTTCATTGAATAAATGTTTGAAAGAAACCCAACTAAGGATCAATTACTGATTCACGACCGAAGTCAACTTAGCGGATGACAAAGGAGGATGCAATTACGCCTTGTCACCTAAGAAAGTAAAATTTCCCGGGATGCCACGTCTTCGATCACGTAAATCACATCTTCGATTGCCGTGTTGCCAGCATGGTTGTCCTGATAGTGTAGTGGTCATCACACCCGACTAGTATACGGGGGGACGTGGGTTCAAATTACGCTCAGGGCAAATTTTCTTTCAAACATTTATTCAATGAAAATATGATTATTTGGGGTGTACAGGGTTAGGGTTTCCTTCATATACAGAATTTAATTAATTGAAATAAGCCTGTATCCGTAATTGGATCCTCCTTTGTCATCCGCTGAGTTGACTTCAGTCGTGTATCAGTAATTGATCCTTTGTTGGGTTTCAAATGGAGTTATAGGCTTCCCCTGCCTTGTCACCTAAGAAAGTAAAATTTCCCGGATGCCACGTCTTCGATCACGTAAATCACATCTTCGATTGCCGTGTTGCCAGCATGGTTGTCCTGATGGTGTAGTGGTCATCACACCCGACTAGTATACGGGGGGACGAGGGTTCAAATCCCGCTCAGGGCAAATTTTCTTTCAAACATTTATTCAATGAAAATATATATACATAAGTTGAAGGATTAAAGAGGACGCATCGATTCTCTGTGACTCTGAGTTTTGCGCCTAAGCGGCTGGTCAGACAGAACTTTATTCAACTAAGAACATGCTTTCTCATATACAAATGAGATAAGTGGCTAATTAATTCGCTAGTGTGATGATCTGCTCTACGTGCGAAATAATCTACGTGTGAAATAAAGATTCTATTTTTGGCGGTTTGTGAAATTTGCTAAGTAAAACTTATTCTCGTGGCGGCATTTGGAAATGAGTTCTGTTCTTTTGTTTAATAAAGACGGCTTCTCGGCTCTAATTAAGTAAAGTTTTTCTATGAGGCACAAGTGGCACCGCTTGCTTTTGTTGCTGTACCGGTGATTTGTCGGAAAACCAAAAAGCACGGGTGGTTGAAAACGTCTTCTTGGAATGTATTTTGTTATAGCTGTAACTGATAAAACTTGACAACTTCACTTTAAAGTGAAATTCAATCAAGGGAATAGTCTTTTATTCCGTCATGCAGTTGACCGAGAAAACCTGCAAATAAGCAGTTTGCGATAATAAAATAGAATATATCTAGGCTTAGTAAAACTGGGGAAAAGAATTCTTCTGAGGGAAATGGTTAATTGTTTCGTAGACAGTTTCTCCCCTTCATTGATGAATTCTTTGATTGCACCTGCTCAAGCAGTTTAAGGCCTGGGTTTAGAAATATGTTCATAAATATGGTTGATCGCCAATATCTTCTTCCAGATTGCCTAGAACTGGATGAAACTTTCCCTGAAGATAAATCTTGTTGTCCTTGTTTGCCTTAACGTATAAATTTGATCACGTGATCAGTCACGTGATCAAAATTTGAAAAAGTCTTCAATCGGCGATGCGGTGGCGGATTTTAAGTTTACAGATAAATAAATCAGCGTTTTTAATATAAATCCGACATATCTAACTTTCTACGCTTGGAGTGATTGCTCACGAGTTTTAGTTTTTAAATTATCAACAGCTAAAGGTTGAATTCTGGGAAGAAAAATGACCTTTGCCCTCACAACTTTTTTGTTGAGAACGATGGACGGTCGCTCCAAACGTGAGACGCTGGAAATAATTAATACGCATAAGAAAAGCGTTTTTATTCGATATTATATCCCACAAAAGTCACCTACTCCTCAAATAAGTGATGATTTCAAAGAAATGGTCACGTGACACGCCACGTGATCTAAGATAACGTTTATTGCACGTCAAAATGTTAAGGATGATGAGAACTACCAATGTGCCGAATTTCGTTTCAGTGTCATTCCCCTGGGCAGTTATATCGCAAAAAACCGTTTTCTCTAATAAACGCCCCCTGACCCAGGCCTTAAACTGCTTGAGTGGCGTCACGGCGGCCATGTTGGTGGAAAGAACAATAGCGAAAACGTCTTTTGTGAGTTTGACTCTATTATTATGCAAACCTTGAGCTATATGTTTCTATGGTGTTGCCACCAACATGGTTGTCTTATCACGTGAGTGAAAGCAAAGAATGGTCCATAAACGGGTTTCTGATCAAATTGTGACAAGAGAGATTTGTAAAATTTAACATTTTGAATGAAATTAACGGTAGTGTCGATTTACGGAATAGATGAAAATAGAAAAAGATGGGGTAGTAGATTTCCCGTGATCTGTTTACCCGTCGCAAATGTTGTGATCACGTCTTGACAAGTGTAAATTAAACCATGAACGCTTTTAATCCTCACCTTAATTTATCTTTTGAATGTAATATTTCTAAAAAGGATAACCTAAACGTAGTTTAGGCCACCCTTACCCCTCACTTAAGTAACTACCATGGGCACCTGAGGTGTGGCAATATCGGAAATGATTTTTCGTATTCCTTAGCTTGACTCAAGGAAGAAAATGATATTTTTATTTATTTATTTATTTATTTGATTTTGGAAAGTTTTTGTTAGACTTGTGATTGACAGGTCAAGCTAACTCAATTTTCAAGTGGGGTTCAAGGAATGGAAGTCTCAGCCTTTAACTCTTTGTCTTCCGGCTAACCAAATATCGACCATATGCGGTCGATGGCTTTGAAAACCTGCAACTTTCCCAAATCCCAGACTATGGTTGAAATAAACCACTGTCGTTGCCAAAAGGTCACTTTTGTAGACTTTATCACCCTGAAAAATGACGGAAACTCCCAATTTTCATTTAATATGAATGTTTATTCTCTTGAAAAACCAAAATCGCCCTCGGACAGCAGCACAACTGACGCAACTTTGTCTTGAACTTTCGAAAAAAAAACTTCCTATTGAGGTTAAAAGTTTACATTGGTAAACTTCACTTCACTTCTTGCAATCTGTGCCACATTTTTCTGCTCACTCCTTTATCGCAACCTCGATAACGCTCTCAGTGGTCTGTCATGTTCGCGTTTGTGACCCAAAGGAATTCTGGGACTTTCTTGGATAACGTGCACATGACAGTCCGCCAATTTCCATTTCAGATATTTTTTAGACCGTAGCCACCCGGTCCTGCGGACAAAAAATTGCACCGATTGCATTATTTACAAGTCAAAACTCGCCAAAATTGCCATGCCAGGTCCCGGAATCCACTCACAAAAGAGCTAAAGACACAACTTCACTCCGTGAATTGCCATCACTCGCTCGAACACTTTGAGCGGCTCACTTTGTGTGAAATTGCTTCTCGCTTCTGTTTTCTTTCAAAGGATTGCCTCTACCCATCAACCCAGCTTTATGATGCCAGGCAGGGGGCTACTGAGGTGGAAAATGGCTCCAAAAACACACTTATAAATCTAATACGTAACGAATTGTAGCTGCAATGATCGTTTAGAAATAAACGACAGCTAGCGTGACAGCGTGACAATAAAGGAAGAGCCTTCGGTGTTGTGGACCAGCGAAATCTCCGTCGTAACCTCTTATATGGAATAGCCACGTCGATTTGACCTCCTACCCTCCGGAAATTGCAAAAAAGGCGACCAAATCGCCCGAAGACAAAGGGTTAAGGGGAAAAATAGGTCACGTGATCAGTACTTTTTACACCAAAAACTGAACGCCATGGCCAAGCTTAGCTTAAGCATAGGTTTACAATGTGGATTTTAGGGCAAAAGTCATTGTTTTGGCTTTAGGATTAAAGATCCGAGGCTTGGAGTAAGGCTGGATTGGTGGGTTAGGGTTAGGGGTAGAAATGGGGTTAGGGTTAGGGTTAGGTTATGGCTTAGGAATAGGGTTTTAGGGTTAGGGTTATGGTTAGGGTTAGGGTTAGCTTAAGGCTAGGGTTAGCGTTAGGGTTAGGGTCAAAATATACAGTGTTCTTGCTTCCACACTTACCTTTGCTACAGCACTAAGCTCTTAAGACCTGTTGCTGGTACTCCACCCTCTCCAACTCTTCGTCATTTGCTTAGAATTTCACAAGCATTTGTAGAAATACTATTTTTAGTGACTTCTTTCAGTTTGTGGAGTTCGTAGTTTGAAAAAGTAAAATGAGCTACAAAGGGTATTTTTTTTTTATTAAGGACGGTCTGAATGGGGTTATTTAACTACCGACAAAATTACGACGATTACTGACAGGAAAATATTAACCGACGACCGACATGGTCCTATATTGTGGGGACGTTTGTATTCGGAAATAATGCGTAGTGTTTTGTTTGTTTGTTTTCTTTTCCGTTTCTTTTTTAACATGTCATTATTACTTTATAGGATTTTTTTCTAGCTAGACTTTTGAAAAAGTCCTTCGTCCTAATTAATATGGCGCGGGACGAAGGACTTTTCATTCTTGATTAGCGCGAATTTTAGGGACCCAAAAAAGGGTCCCTGCGCTTAGATCAATCAGAGTAGATGTTTGGGACCCTCGGGATAAAGTTGTCAATAAAAAGTAATTATGAGGAACGAAACGTGACTTGCGCTTGAAATTCCAACATGAGATCGATTGCGAAAGCGATAACTGATTCTCTTCTTCCAACTGCGACTCGCGCCACTCTCCATTTTGGCGCGAAACGCAAATGAAAACCCTTCAAGCGAGACAAGTCAACCTCTCGCGACTTTGTCGCTTGCTTAGCTGCCTCGCGGCCTAAAAAGTTCGCTCCTCTCGGCTTTTCTGCTCTGAGACTCGAGAGGTTGTGGCAAGTCTAGTTTCTAGCTTAAGAAACATCATCCTTTGGTGGGCTATATTTCACCAGAGGTAACCTGATTCTCCTCCTTTTCGGGGAGGAGCGCAGGCTCATTTCCCAGACAGCGGCTTGTAATCTAGCGCTGTAGTATTTTCACTGCCTGTTGTGACTGTTCTGCCTGTACGATCGCTTGTACGTTGTTTTTCCATGTGACCGAGTCATTGATTGTAAGTTTCTTTCGAAAAGGTGAACAAGTCACAATCGAGCGCCACCGTAGCCGCGTTCAAGTACAGTGGATATAACAAAACATGAAGGAGTATTTGAGTTTAAAAAAAAAACATCTAACGGAATTATTAGGACTGAAGGAGCAAGACCTTCGATTCAGTACGGAATAGGCGGGTTCTCATTGAGGTCCTAGTGCAAATAATAATGAATTATTTCAAGTTGTACACTTTGTATATAGTTTAAATTGTGCGAATTACATAACGAATGTGAAATCAATAATAGAGTACTAAAGTGATGACGTCATAGAAAATTAAATTTGTGAAATTATGGGTTTTGTTCGGATATTCAGAAAGAACACGATCAAAAAAACCTACTTGCCAAAAATCAGCATTTTCTTACAGTTTGAGAGCGAGATATTAGCACCGTTATGCTCTGCTGACTCCATACAAATCCTTCTAAATTTTACTCAGTTCCTAACGCTATGAACCGAGTCAAATTTAGAGGGATTTGTATGGAGTTAGCGAAGCAGAACGGTGCTAATATCTCAGAGCCAATTTGCCTTTAAATACTGATTTTTAGTAAGTTAGCATCTTTCATCTTGCTCTTTCTAAAATCTTAACAAATCCCATAATTTCAAAAATTATAACATTTGTGACGTCACACTTTAGCACTCTATTAACTCGCATTTTTACTCATACACTGAGATTTACCGACAACAGACAAGGATCGAAAATTTTAACTGACAACCGAGAAAGTGATTAAATTTTAACTGACAACGGACATGCGGATCTTATTTCTCCAAAGATTTTGATAGAGGACTGCGTATTGTTATTAATGTGTCTTGTTACAAGAAGGCTGGTCACGTGGCTATACTCGGATCATTTGAACTCACTCTCTGGTCGGCCGAATCATTTGCAGAATGGAATGTGTCAAAATTACCCTAAATTACTGTGTTTTGGGTCATTTGCTGGTGCCGGAGCTAATCATCAATTGCTGAGATGGCTTAAACCTTGCCAGTTTCAAAAACTGTTTATTGGTACTGCGAATGCATCAAACTTTGTTCGAACGCTAGCTTCAATCGGCTGACAGCTTGTTTTTCGTGGAGAAGAGGCCTAAAAGCAAATAGACCTTGTCTCACTAGGCTCCAATCTTCACTGGTGGAAGTTTCCTTGAAAGATGAAGGTGCCTGCACAATCCTTGGAGTAAGATTGAAGCCTGGCAGAGAGTTAGAAGAAAATGATAAATTGTTTTGGAGAAGCCTTCCCCGCTCAAAGATATGTGGAATTTCCCAGGGGCAACGGGGTCAGATTCTTGCTGTTTGGCTGCTTGGTTGGGGTTGCTGATGAAAACGGAGTTGAGAACTCTTGTTTGACTTTCCTCTTTTTTGACTTTCCTCTTTTATTTGGAAGCAGAAGAGCTGTTTTGTAATGTAAGAGTTTACTCTCTGAATAAAGGATTCGGTTGAAAAAAAAACTGTCCAGACCGCTCGTTTGCGAGGTAAGATTTTCATTTAATTCTTACACTAGTTTTGAGCTGATATCTTGTTTACATCCCTTCTCTATGCTATTAGTTTGCTGGAGAAGTGCATTTTCATGCCTGTTTGATTTTTTCATTTGCTTCATGTGTAACAAACACTTTTGCTCTGATATTGCTGGAAAAGATGGCAAAACCTGACCACAGCAATTTTGTTTTGCGACCCTATGTAGTTTGAAATTTGAAACTGGCATGCATTTGTAGATGGCAACCATTATTATATTATAATAATTGGAAAGCTTTTCTTGTGGAATTGCAGAAATAACCAAATTCTTTCCAACATTCGTGGATTTCGAGCAAAAATTGTTGCAAAATATAAAACTGAAAAAATAATGAGTAGGAAAGACTTCTTTACAAAAAAAAATGGATACTGTCTCCTTACCTATCTTAACTCACTGTTCCTGTCATTACGCCACTTTTCTTTGTTGTATCCATGCTGTATACTGCTATTATATTTTTTTCGTTCATTAGTTGCTGTTGTTTCTCCGTAAGCAATGTAAGTACCGTTCTGTAGGTAGTGCCCAACTGTCGTATTGTAAGTAGTTTGTAAGTAGCCCGAGTTCCTTATTGCCATTAATGTAAGTAAAGTTGTGTTAATGATGTATTTACCAGCTTTCTAGGGCTCAAATTTGAGGTAGAAAAACCTTCTATGCAATGAACCAGAATAGAGCTAATCTGTTGAATTGTTCTGTCATAACATTTAAAAGATTGATGGTAGGTATAGGCAGAAAAGACCCACTTTTGGCAAAATGAAACTTTGAAGATTTTTTTCTCTGCAAATAACAAGAGTCAGTCCACAAGTTTAGGTTCGTAGCAAAGATCAATACAAAGATAATTTGTAAAAAAATGTTTCTTGCCTCACTGACTAAGTATTTTTGCTCATTCATTGTTACCGAGGAAGCACTATTAAAGTCATCTGACAAAAGCTTGTTCTGTTACCATGGCAAAAAAAGTCAAACATCATTGTGTTTGTCATCATTCATTGCAACGAGTTACAATTATTCTGCATGAGTTTGATTTTGGAGAGAAAGGTAGTCTAGGGCACTTTTGCACCTTAAATAAACTAATGTATATAATATTCAAAAGCAGCTAATGGAGAACAATAACAAGTTACCCTATATATCTATATGAAAGATTTAAGTCTTTACACGGGAATGCCTCATCGTTGCAAAGCCCCTGAAAACTGCTGCTTAATTAATACCGATATTCAACTGCAAAAATTAATCGTGTGCAATATTACTAGTATTTTGTATGTAGGATTTCTTCGCGTTGTTAGGTGTGCAGTATGCTTATGCACAAGACCCAGCTCGACTATCAAAGCTGGTCCTTTGTTTAGAACTACACGCGAATGTTTTGATAATATCTTTGACCTCACGAGATAAATATTGCTAAACCGTTTTGTCCAGATTTTTCTAGCGCAAGGGCGTTAGTAAGGAAGAAAAATCACTATACAAAGCTAAATTAAAAAAAAAAATATAAATATATATATATATATATATATATATATATATATATATATATATATATATATATAGACAGCATGCAAAGACAACTAATGGGGAACAATAGAAAGATCAGTAGGGCTACTGGACTAAATAAAAGAAAATTTGGAATACTATGAATTTTACAAGGATGATGAAGTTCCGACCTGAGAGAACAGTGACTTTCAACGCCCACTTAAATTGCCTTATTTCCAATGCAATGCCTGGAAACCTTGCGCTGTACGTTATTTGTATTATATTACGCCATAAAGGTGTGTGGTATACCCACGCTGAGACCGTCCCAACTTGATTATCCAAAACTAGCTAACCCTGCTTAATTATTTCCAATATAATGCGTGACGAAATTCCACTGTACAATATCTATCTAACCTCAGGAGAAATGTTTTCCCCTCCAAAAACCTCCGGTAACCCTAAAGACTATAAATCAGGTGACAGAACCCCAAACAAAAGCTGTAGTTTACCCCAGGGCAGATGTAAATAATAGAGGGTTGTCCAATACACCGACATAATGAGATTCATGATACCTTGTGATAGACATCATAAAGTGTCCTCAAACCCTATTTCCCAAAAAATAGTAACAGTTTTGTGACACATGAAGAATGGGACACTTTGTGACACTTTGTTATGTCTATTGTGACGTAATATGAATCTCATTATGTCAGAGTATTGGACATGTATGAAATAATATGCACGACTTAAGGAAAACAAGATTTTTGCGGTCATACAAAGGAGATTATTATATTTTTTTTCCTGGTTTTTACTGTACGGGAATATCAGGTCAAGTTTCAATCTGAGAGGATACCTGTCAGTCCCCGTGACCTGTATTTGCAATTTGTCGCCTATTTTCCGAGAAAATACCTTCGCGACGAATTCGCCTCGAACGAATTTAAACTTGTTTCACGTCATGCGTCCGGTGGCGGGGACAAAATGACACAAACTTTCAGTGTGTAATCGTGTGCAATGCTATGCAAAATGTCCCCGATACAAAGTAACAAACAAACCGATAGAAAAGCGTCTTTAAGTCCTCCGCCAAAAAGGCGGTCAGCTGGAGCAAGTGGATGTGGTACAATAAGCCAGAAAGACAATGTAGGCAGTTGAGGATTCTGCAGCATGGACCTTTAGCAGCACGAGAATTTTGGTAACGTTTTCAAAAGAGAATCGCTTCCTGTGGGATAAAAGCTTAAGGAATATGGCAAAAAAAATAACCGCCCAAAAAAGGCATGGGGACCTTTGGTAGCGAAACTAGAATGCATGGAATACCCAACGGGAAAACAGACAATAAACCGTTTACGGTTAAATGTGAATGTGTTTAATACAATACACGCAACCTTGCCAAGGCAATTGTTTGAACTTCTGACACAATCTTTCTCTGACAATTCATCCTCCTCTTTGACGAGTTGTGCATCAATGAGTTTCTGATCATATAGGTTACTACCGTGAACACTAGAAATATTTTTGGGATTTTGTTGTGTTTCAAGTGAAAAGCCAATCACGCGCGAGAAAACTAAACCGCAAACAGAATCGGTAATTAGTTTGTGGTTTCATGTTGCTTCTGATTGGTTGCTGCACGATGGGAAATGTCAAAGTGTTCACGGTTTTCGAATTCGCACAGTAAGAAGATTGCTTTGCAATAAACCTTAAACTTTTACAGCTTTGAATGAAGGGAGCAATGGTGTCGATCAAAGGAATGGTAGGGGTAGATAAACAATGAAATGGTACATTTCAAACAATCAAGGATGGGCTTTATAGGGGAGCAGGGTTGGCGCAGTGGTGAGAGCGTTCGCCTTCCACCAATGTGTCCTGGGTTCGATTCCCGGACTTAGTGTCATAAGTGGGCTGAGTTTGTTGGTTCTCTACTCTGCTCCGAGAGGTTTTCCTCCGGGTACTCCGGCTTAGCCCTCTCGCCAAAAACCATCATTCGATTAGATTTGATTTAGCGTTGATTTGATTTAGTCTCCCCAATTAGTAGAGCCTCTGTGCTCGGCTAGAAAAATTTGAGATTTAAATAATGTTATTATTATCATTATCATTATCATTATTATTATTATTTTCGCTTCCTGTGGGATAAAAGCTTAAGGAATATGGCAAAAAAAATAACCGCCCAAAAAAGGCATGGGGACCTTTGGTAGCGAAACTAGAATGCATGGAATACCCAACGGGAAAACAGACAATAAACCGTTTACGGTTAAATGTGAATGTGTTTAATACAATACACGCAACCTTGCCAAGGCAATTGTTTGAACTTCTGACACAATCTTTCTCTGACAATTCATCCTCCTCTTTGACGAGTTGTGCATCAATGAGTTTCTGATCATATAGGTTACTACCGTGAACACTAGAAATATTTTTGGGATTTTGTTGTGTTTCAAGTGAAAAGCCAATCACGCGCGAGAAAACTAAACCGCAAACAGAATCGGTAATTAGTTTGTGGTTTCATGTTGCTTCTGATTGGTTGCTGCACGATGGGAAATGTCAAAGTGTTCACGGTTTTCGAATTCGCACAGTAAGAAGATTGCTTTGCAATAAACCTTAAACTTTTACAGCTTTGAATGAAGGGAGCAATGGTGTCGATCAAAGGAATGGTAGGGGTAGATAAACAATGAAATGGTACATTTCAAACAATCAAGGATGGGCTTTATAGGGGAGCAGGGTTGGCGCAGTGGTGAGAGCGTTCGCCTTCCACCAATGTGTCCTGGGTTCGATTCCCGGACTTAGTGTCATAAGTGGGCTGAGTTTGTTGGTTCTCTACTCTGCTCCGAGAGGTTTTCCTCCGGGTACTCCGGCTTAGCCCTCTCGCCAAAAACCATCATTCGATTAGATTTGATTTAGCGTTGATTTGATTTAGTCTCCCCAATTAGTAGAGCCTCTGTGCTCGGCTAGAAAAATTTGAGATTTAAATAATGTTATTATTATCATTATCATTATCATTATTATTATTATTTTATTATTATTTCCAAAGTGAGTGAATTAAGAAATACAACATTTCTATCATGTTGTATTTATTATTATTATTATTATTATTATTATTATTATTATTTTATTATTATTATTATTATTATTATTCAATATTCAGTATTTTAAATCTTCATGTTAAACATGAACACAACAATTTCGAAATACGAAAATTCTAGTTTTGCTGAAAGTGTACATAAAAATTTGAGAGTGCGTTTTTTTTTTAACAGCAATTATCCTTGTAAATAGTTTTGTTGTAAATATGTTCTTCATGATATTCTTGAATAAATTATTAACATTATTGACGGACGTGTCCAAGGTGAACGGACGTATAACTGGTAGCTCCGCTATTTTTTTTTTAACCTATTTCATTCTTTTTATTCGTTTCAACCATTTAACCCTTAATATGTATCCATTAGAACATTTATTAGACTTTATTGAGGGATTTGGTTCAAAATACGTGGCATGAAACTCGAAATTGGATGAAAATATCGCGAAGCGTACAGCCACCACTAGATGTCAAGAAAATCAAAGGTGAAGTGGACGGAACAAATGAACGGGGACGTACTCGAATGCAAAAGAAAGGCACAGGAACTAATAACATACAACAGAGCCCCAGTTAATGGAAATGGAAGGAAAAAGGGATACATAGAGGTTATGAAAGATCTGTGGGACGCTAAAGGGTATGAACACCTTGGATATGAGACCTAAAAATATGTGGACCAGGCATCAAGACTTGAAAAAATTCAAGAAGGGTCAGTGGACATTAGCTTGAGTAATTCGAGGGCAATGTCAGGGATTGATGAATCTATGTACGGTGGTGGAACTCAGTCTGCTTCTCATAATGATCATTCGGAGAGTGCAGATTTATTTAATACAGATGTTCAAAGGGCTGGGAATGATGAATCAAGATATGCTAATTCGCAAGAAACAGCAAGAAGCGATTTGCATATAAGCACTGCCAGTGTTAGCACCACAGAAATCCCAGGAGACGCAGACTTGTTAATGCAAACAGAGCAGAGCGATCAAGACAATGAGAGTATGCTGGGGTGTCTGCCAGAGTACAATGTTGTTGATCAGCCATCTATGATCACTTGGGGCTTAAGGAGTGATGGCAGTGTCATTGTTGTACCGACCTCTATCATAGTAGATGCTTATAATGAGATTGTAACCTGGAGGAAGAATGTATTTCTGGTGCCGTATGGAAAAATCGGAAGGGAATTTATTGATCAAGTTACATTGCATATTAACGACTGGAATAGTAGCTCCGACAATCAGCACATATCATTGAAAGCAGCCTTTGTCCTTTTGGCTGTAGCACTTCAAAAGCCAAGTTCTAAATCCAAGACAAAAGACCACCAGGAAGTCTTATCTAAGCGCCTTACGCTCTGGAAGGAAGGGGAAATTAGCAAGTTGTTACGCGAAGGTAGAATTCTTCAGGGACGTATTGGAAAGCTTAAGACATCTGATCCGCCGCAAGAATCAAAGGTTTTTGCTAAGCTGGTGCTCGAAGGACAAATCAACGCAGCTCTGCGCTTACTTAGCGAAACGTCAACTGGGGGCGTTTGGGAACTAACGGATGACGCCATGGCCCAGTTAAAAGAGAAACACCCAAATCCACAACCAGCAACATTTGGCTCACTTCTCTTCGGACCAACTGACGATGTTATCCCTGAATCGGTGTACGAAGAGATAAATGGTGAGATGGTAAGGCAGGCTGCATGGAGAACAAAGGGATCAAGGGGGCCATGCGGGGTTGACGCTAATGGCTTTAGAAGAATTATGGCTTGCAATTCCTTTAAGCAGTCGTCTACTAAACTATGTGAGGCGATAGCCGCTATGACAAGGACTCTATGTACAACGTATATCGACCCTGCAACCATAGAGCCACTAGTAGCAAGCCGGTTGATTCCCCTGGATAAAGGTGAAGGTGCGGTGAGGCCTATTGGGGTCGGTGAGGTAATACGAAGGATCATTGGAAAGTGTATAATGAAAGTTGCTAAGGGAGACGTGGTTGAGGCGAGCGGCTCACTCCGGCTATGTGCAGGCCAAAAGTCTGGAAGCGTGGCTGCTATACATGCCATGCATACCGTATTTGAAGTAGATGACACGGACGCGGTACTGCTCATTGATGCTTCTAATGCATTCAATGCACTCAGTAAAACAACTGCATTGCACAACATCTGGGTTCTTTGCCCTGTAATTGCAGTGTACGCCATTAACACCTATAGGAAGTCGGCACGCCTTTTCATTACAGGCGGTAAAGACATCTTGTCAGCCGAAGGTACAACACAGGGTGACCCGCTCGCTATGGGCCTTTACGCCTTAATTGTGCAGCTGCTGGGGGCCGCGTCCAGTACCAAACAGTGCTGGTTTGCAGATGATGCAAGTGGAGCTGGCTCTATACTGGAAATCAAGAAATGGTGGGACGCCCTCATCACCCTTGGTCCAGACTTCGGGTATTTTCCCAACGCCAAGAAATGATGGATTATCTCAAAGGCAGATAAGGAGGCAAGCGTCAAAGAAGTGTTCAAGGACACGGCTGTCAATGTAACAGTACAGGGACAACAACACCTTGGTGCGGTGATTGGCTCGCAAGAGTAACTGGGTGAAACGCCGCATTTAAAAAGCGTTTAAGCAACATTAAACTATAATTAAATCAAACACGTTAATTTAAGTCAAGTTTTAGCATACTAAATCTGTCTTAAATAGGTACTGACATTTAATGATAATTTAAAATTACGTAAATGTATCTTAAATTCATGTTACAATTTAAGCTCAGTTTAAGAAGTCATAAATATGCATTAAATGACTTGAGAAATTTAGTCATGGTTTTTAGACTGTTTTAGTGACCTTGAATATGACATTAAATCTGTTTAGAAATTTACATAATATTTAAGTTCAACTTAAGTTACTTTTAAAGCAAAAACGACTTTCGTGTTTGAAAAGTTCTCAAGACTTTTGGTTTCTCAAATTAAAGTTCCAAAA
>JAEMWC010000563.1:295000-390000 GCA_016490735.1 Pachyseris speciosa | reverse complement strand
TTAAATACAAATAGTCTTTCCTTTAAAATATTTAGTTACTTTGTTAAAATAATTTTCTGTTGTTGAGTGAAAAAAATAAATACGATTTAAACTATTGCTATATGTTTTGCAAAAGGTAGCTCAATTCATGATAAAACATTTCATAGCATAATACTTTCCCTTAATTAAAATATGTTAATTTCACAACGTAATCCTATCCCAAGAAACGAATCAAAATAGTTTGAAAGACATAATTTTGTACTCTTGTGGAATAATCTTCTTAAACATTATTACAGTACTTTGGAAAAAAGTATTATTTGTTCAGGAAAAATAAATACAATCGCAACATAATATAATATGAATTGAAATAATTTGATAGTACATAAGATCGATTGTTCTGTAAACAACGCGATGCATAGTTTGAGGAAATTATATTTGCTTGCAGTGTTGGTTTTTCCTATTATTAAAGTCATACATTGTAGCCTAGTTAATTAAAAATAAAAACAGTAACAATGAAAGAGCAATGATAAAGAGAAAATGCTACCGAGTTGACATCATAAAGTCGTTTGCTAAGTTAAAATAAAACTGCCTCTATCGCAAGTAAAACTGAACTTGTCATTATGGGTCAGCAAAAAGACTCACAGTATGACCAACATAATTTAACATTTTGATCCAAACAGTTTGGAATACTACCTTGATGGATTTTAACTCACGGTGTCAAGCTTCTGGTAGCCATGTAAAAGAGAGAACTACTAAAAGCCACTTTAAATTACCAAAGCAACTAGTACTTACCATACTACATTTACAGAGCTGTCATTAAGGGCTGTAACAGTTAACACCTGTTACGACTGGGCTTAGTCGATGTTGTGGGTGATGGTTGCTGCATATTGAATTCAGGCCTTTACCGCGTTTTTAGATGTTACGGGTGAAGTCATGGATGTTACAACTGCTTCAAAACTTGAACTTTACCATACTTATTCTGCTCAAACATGCCAGTTTCTCAGAATTATCAAAACAGCATCTAATTAGTATCAGTGGGTTTGTTTAGATTATTTAAAAAACTGGGGTCATCAAGGGCCAGGTACCAGGCGAGTTGGCTTTGCCTGCTTGCCATAAGCACACCAAGTTAAATCCAAAATGGAACATACTTGCTTATCTGAAAGAATGATAGTATTGCCTTACTGGTCAAAACCTTCATGAACCCATGAAAAATGCATACAACATAAAAACAACAAACTACTGTAAAGCAGGACCTTTGTTTCTGACGCCGGTTGTTGAAAATTCACCTCCAAGCCTCATATGCACTACTTTTTTTTCTCATGCTTTGCATGTGAATACTGCTCGCACATGGATATTCTTTACAACAATTGTACAATTATTGCACTGCTTTGGGATCTAGTTCCTCTTAAAATTCACAAGTTTGAAATTCCAGAATGAGACTTGTTTGTGAAATAAGCAAGTTTGACATAAACACGAATAAGGGCTACATGTCTTTAAGGGTTGGTCAATCGCCCTGCCCAATTTGGACAGTTTTGTGGCAAAGGCCTGTTTGAGAGATTTTGCCCAGCCACTCTTGAGATTTTGGCTGCTGTTTTTTTTTGCCTTTTACTCAAGAGGGATTGATATGTGGCATCCAGCACTGATTTGATGTTTCGAAGCCTGGTCCTTTCCCACTGCAGTGGCTTGACATGTCTTGGAGGGGGACCATTCGTTTGCCCTCCATCGTCTTCCTCGCTCTCCTCCGATAACATGAAGTCAATTGCATTTTTCAAATTCATCAAATCCTTTATCCTTTCACTGTCCTGTGGTGAGAGGTTAGCTTTCTCCACCATTTCTTGTCGATAGTTCAGTTTCTGAAAACCAAACCAGGACAGATTAGTAAGAGCTGATATTGAATAAGGCAAAATAATTCTTTTTTGCAGATCACTGTACCTTCATAATTTGAATGGGTTATTTTGTTGTATGGAATGAAAGTACATGTATGAAAAAATTTCCCTTGCTCATTGAAATGGGAAGCTTGAAATCAGCCTAAGAATGGAAAACCTCCCCCAACTTACAAGAGAGATACAGAAAAGGTCATGATGGTACAGTGTACTTAGCCCTCAGACTAGGGTTAATGGAATTATTGACATGCTTATTGCTAAGTGAGTATAATGTTGCTTTGAGCTTTCACAAAATACAGTATTTCAAGGAACAAAGTTATAGATAAGTGCTTTATACGTTATACATTTTGTCACTAAAATGTTATTAATGCATCCCACCACTATCACTGCTGCTGTTACTACATGTATGTAGACTGCCTACCCCTTTGAACTCTCATTCGACGTCTTGTGGCTATCCGATGCTCCTCAATTTTCCCTTTGCTCTTTCTCACAGCATCATCACGGATGCTTCTCCAGTACTGATGTACTGCCCCTTGAAAGTGAAGGTAATAATTATATGTGAGATGGCTTTTACTTATAGTACTGTATTTGGTACAAAATACATGTAAGTCTGCACTACAGGTTAACTATTTGTTATGCTGCAGTAAGGGATAAGATCTATTTGATGGCCATTGGCTGCAGCACAAATGTTTACAGATTTCTAAGTTATGAAGATCTTAAAGTCAAAGTCAGTGTGCATGAATCCAGGCATAACTAATCAGTGTAATCAATGCTCCACAAAACTTTTAGTCACTGATGTTATTGATTAGTCATCAGGGTCATTGAATGACATAAAATCCAGGAAGAAATGAAACAATTTATGTTGATTAAAACTACACATTATTCAAACACTCATTTTATTATACACTGAACTCACTATCCCTTGTCTGGTTGGCCAAAAGCAACCGCTGAAATTTTTGAAATCAGCACTTGTGGCAGCATTCAGCTGCAGATCATACAATAACCACGTCAAGGACACTCAAGATCACTAGTAATCATGTCATGTACACTGTATGACCGCGGTGTATGATTTCTAAAGATAATCATGTCAAGTTTGTACGCTTTGTGTGGCTTGCTGCTGGTGAAGAAGCAAAATGATGTCCAGGTTTGCAACTGCAGTTTTACTGTCATGAAAATTTCATTCAAAAATTTCATTCAATGTATAATAAAACATTTATTAGATTCGGTTGTTGTGATATCCAGAAAAATCAAGGTTGAGGTAAGAGTTATTTAATATTTCTACCCTAATTATATTTAAGTTTCTTTTACCGCTGGGGCTGTATTGGCTTTTGGCAATTTCCTCTAAATAAATAAATAAATGGCTACATGTGTAATAGACTTTCAGAAGAAACCAAAATGTTAGAAATAACTATAATCAATAACACCAATGGGTAATCCAAAATTTTTTTAATGTGTTCGATCACTTACATGTATTGATTACCCGTTGATGTCACTGATCATCTATTACAGGCTGTAGATGATAGTTAACTTTCACAAAAACATTACATGTAAGATGCATGAAAATGCCCTCAAAAAGCGCGCCATTGGAATCCCACGTAATGCGACCATTTTCTTGGAATTTCAACTCAAACTGCTACAATGTCGTATTTAAAACATTTGAATGCAAAAACTCCAGCCAGTGGAGACATGGTATCGCACTAAAAACGTGTTCGATCGAGAGAGCCGGACGACAACCGCGCGCTATCGTCACAAGAACAAGTTCGAACATTTGATATAATTACATGTAAAACCATACATCTAAGATTGGTCGTTTTACTACACTTACCGAACAACTAGGATCAACAGACGAGCGCTTTCGTTTGGTGAAAAGACTCTTCTTTGATTTGGGATGAAGGACAGAGTCCAAACGTTCGTTGAGTTTTTGGTTCACCTTCCTCAGTTCAGCCAGCTCCTTCATCACTGCTTCCATGGGATTTGGGGTCGCTTCTCCTGCTATTTGAGCGTCGTTCGAGTCCTCCTCATGCAAAGTCGTACTTTGTTCAGCCATACCGAGATTTCACGGCTGCGATTACGCTTACTAAACCGAAGGAACCTACGAATGGCCGAAGCACGAATATTACAAATTCAAAAGGCGCGCAATTTGGTTGTTGCCTCGCTTTGATCATGAGACACGCATGCGCAGCAAGATGGAGGGCGTTTCAAAGGTCATTCCTTGCGAGGCTGCGATTCTGTAGGTCAGCGCGGTACAGGAAGCACGAGTCAGGGGCACCCGACGACAACTTTCGGTAGATATCTGTTCGGTGGAGGGTAATTCGCCTTGGGTTTTCGGCCGAGTGCACTCGGATTTTCGTAACCAAAACGTGGCCTAAAATATTCGCAATTGGGAAATCATAGCTCCTGAGATTTTCGGAAAGGTCGTAATTGCTGTATTTGGCAGTCAAAAACGTCAGCTAGCATTTTCGGAAAGAAAATAGTTCCCTAGAAAGTCCGTGGAAAGTTCATTTCAGCTTGCATTTTCTCAAAGGAAGATTTTGTTCCCTAACATTTTCGGGCAATTAAATTTTCAGCTAGGGAATCCGAACAGATGAACTTTTTCTAGCTTATGAAAACATATCTTTAAACAGACTTCAAACACCATAAGGTACTTAAAAATGCCTTTCTACAGCTTTTGGTTGATTTGGCTCGTTGGGTGCCCCTGACGAGTGAGCGAAACAGAGAGAAGAGAAGCAGAATAAGTGAATTTAGTTTATAGAGAAGGTCAGATTCGTTGCAATTTTGTGAAGCTTCGTTCTTTCCTTTTAGGTAAGTTTAATTCTTCATTTGTGTTCTGGCTAGATTTCAGAATTCCTCTTCATTTACATTCCATTTATTACACATGTACTGTACAATGTGTCCATTGTATTGTTAAGCTTCCAACACATGTATTGAAATGAAGTGTTGGGATATTCTAGAATCCCCATTAAATTAAAAGCGTCTCCAGACCTTTTAGCCTGTTAAGAGATGAGATGTTTGATGCTTTGTTAATTTTGGGAGTAACAATAATCCTTTGCATTGTCAGCTGTGTTACTGTGACTGACAAGAATACAACAGGAAACCATCATTTATCACAGTCTGGTGCATGTATATGTCAAATTTTCTTAGTAAGTTAAGTGTTAAGTACTTTTATACCATGCCATAGAAAATAGAGCCAATTAGAATGCATTATGTAATTTTTAAATAGCATCACCACGTAAATTACTAAGGGTTTCCACTCCCTCTTAAGTTTACAGGCGGCACGCCCATACTTTTGCGGTGATGAAATCCATCCACATCTAAATTCTCCAAACTAATTGTTTATTTAATTCAAGACTTAAAATCTTAAATGTCTCCTACTAAATAATTGTAAGGGTTTCCGCTCCCTCTTAAGTTTACAGGCGGCGCGCCCATACTTTTGAGGTGATGAAATCCATCACATGTAAATTCTCCAAACTAATTGTTTATTTAATTCAACGCTTTAAATCTTAAATGTCTCAGCCTGGTCTTAGCATCTGTCATTGAAACCAAGCAGTAAATTCAACAAAAGTCTGATCATAACAGGCTTGATGGCAACACATAGATTGTAAAAGGAAAAATTCCTTAACAACTTAAAGTCG
The DNA here is from genome assembly GCA_016490735.1 of Pachyseris speciosa. Taxonomy (NCBI): domain Eukaryota; kingdom Metazoa; phylum Cnidaria; class Anthozoa; order Scleractinia; family Pachyseridae; genus Pachyseris; species Pachyseris speciosa. Next base: position 384,506 of record JAEMWC010000563.1, on the reverse strand, counting down.
AAAGTGTTGCTCCTAATATATAGCATTTTTCATTTGTTTGGTTTGAAAAACAAGGAAAGGGCCGGTGCATTTTACCAGCTTGCTGAGATATTGTAAGGGCTGCCCCATGTTGAATGAACAGTGGGTATAAACTTCAATAATCAGCCTGGTCTTAGCATCTGTCATTGAAACCAAGCAGTAAATTCAACAAAAGTCTGATCATAACAGGCTGGAATGGCAACATAGATTGTAAAAGGAAACATTCCTTAACAACTTAAAGTCAAAAGTGGATCTCCTAATATATAGCATTTTTCATTTGTTTGGTTTGAAAAACAAGGAAAGGGCCGGTGCATTTTACCAGCTTGCTGTGATATTGTAAGGGCTGCCCCATGTAGAATGAACAGTGGGTATAAACTTCAATAATCAGCCTGGTCTTAGCATCTCGTGTCATTGAAACCAAGCAGTAAATTCAACAAAAGTCTGATCATAACATGCTGGAATGGCAACATAGATTGTAAAAGGAAAAATTCCTTAACAACTTAAAGTCAAAAGTGTTGCTCCTAATATATAGCATTTTTCATTTGTTTGGTTTGAAAAACAAGGAAAGGGCCGGTGCATTTTACCAGCTTGCTGTGATATTGTAAGGGCTGCCCCATGTAGAATGAGCAGTGGGTATAAACTTCAATAATCAGCCTGGTCTTAGCATCTGTCATTGAAACCAAGCAGTAAATTCAACAAAAGTCTGATCATAACAGGCTGGAATGGCAACATAGATTGTAAAAGGAAACATTCCTTAACAACTTAAAGTCAAAAGTGTGGCTCCTAATATATAGCATTTTTCATTTGTTTGGTTTGAAAAACAAGGAAAGGGCCGGTGCATTTTACCAGCTTGCTGTGATATTGTAAGGGCTGCCCCATGTAGAATGAACAGTGGGTATAAACTTCAATAATCAGCCTGGTCTTAGCATCTGTCATTGAAACCAAGCAGTAAATTCAACAAAAGTCTGATCATAACAGGCTGGAATGGCAACACAGATTGTGAAAGGAAAAATTGCTTAACAGCTTAAATTCCAAAGTGTTGCTCCTAGTATATAGCATTTTTTATTTGTTTGCTTTAAAAAAAATGGAAGCAGTGCATTTTGCCAACTTGTTGTGATATCAGAAGGGACTGCACCTGGTTTGATACAACAGTGCACAAACTTTGATAAGCAGCCTCGTCATAATTGCATCTCTGATATTGAAACCTCCCAGCTAAAAATTGGATATCCAAAAATCTGATCATGTCAGATTTAAACTACAACATGCTGGCATCATAACTGTTATTGGGACTTTTTGCCATTGCCTGACAAACAGATAATCAACATCAATATCAAGTGCTTGCTGAAAATTCTAAGATTATGGCACCTTCTAAACTAAACACAACCTACTCCGAGAAAACCTAACATTGAAAGTGCAAACTCTACAATGAAACCCACTGGTAAGGAGAAAGAGATGGAAGTCAAAGAAGGACTGATGGAAGTCAGAGGACCATCCCCAGGTATTGTTATGTTATTTTTAATACAGTTCCCTGAAGTAAGGATGGACAGTCAGGTTATTGGACTGTGTGAAACATAAAAAGTTTCAGCTCTATGTAGTTACTTTATCCATTGCATTATGGATATTGGAACTGCAGGGGTGTTCATCAGCACTAAGAGATAATTGCTGGATTCTAAAACAAATGCTCCATGCAGATTACTGATGTTAATAAGTAGCACATAATAATTGCTTGTGTTGTACCCATTAATTAGTGCTGTGGAACGCCAAATTGATTCCAATAACCATAATGAAAGTTGACTGACAAAACTTCTGTGTTGTGATGATATTTCAATCTCATAGGTTTTTCCCCGCAAACAACCACTTCACATCTCTCAACTGCATGAACGTCACCAGCACAGTTTCCCAAACAACCAATTCATTGTCGTGGTCGAAAGCTATGAGTGGGCCTTTGGTGCCAAACTGCAGTGTGTGGACGGATCTGAGCATGATTAAATTCCCTAGTCGCTATCGCCTCTGTTGCTTCAATAGTGACGAGATAATCCAGTTGCAGAGTACATACTCCAAGTTGTATCCCTCACTGAACCTCCGCTCTGGCTATGTCAATACCACGTACAAGAAATATTCATTCCTTTGTGTAGGCGAGGAGCGCCTCAGCTCTGGTATGGAAAGTCGCCTTTATAAGCACGCAAGAGTAATGGCCTCGTGGGTTGGCAATGAAGGTGAAATCAGCTTAGGAATTACAAGACCGGGACGAGTGAAATTTTATTTTGAACATTCCTTTGAGATTGATGACAAGCAATACAGACATTGCTTTGCTTGTGTGCAGTGGTTTAAGGAGTATCCCAATGATACGCCATTTAGGAATCCTCTGTCTTTTTTTTACGCCAAGGTCTTCAAACATCCCGGTGCTGCAACATTTATCCCTGTGCAGAGACTACAGTCGCGATTTATTGCTATAAATGATAAGCACCAGAACGTTGATACTGTAATCGTGTGCCCCCTCGTCCAGAGGACCTTTGTTTGAACTTGACATGTCAGTTTGAACTAAGGCTTACGCCTTTTGTAACATACTTGTTACTAAAACAATGATTATTTAGGATATTCCGAGGCTTAATGCGGATCGGTCGGCAAGCATCACAAAGGCTTGCAAAAAGAAGAGTGCGACAGCAGGGGTTTTATTAAGGTTTTGAGCAAGATGAACAGGCGGATAGATACGTTATGTTTCAACTTCTTCATCGCAAAATGTACTTACCTTGATGTTGTCAAGGCCTGCCGGTAAAAATCAGGGGCACCCAACGAGCCAAATCAACCAAAAGCTGTAGAAAGGCATTTTTAAGTACCTTGTGGTGTTTGAAGTCTGTTCAAAGTGATGTTTTCATAAGCTAGAAAAAGTTCATCTGTTCGGATTCCCTAGCTGAAAGTTTAATTGCTCGAAAATGTTAGGGAACAAAATCTTCCTTTGAGAAAATGCAAGCTGAAATGAACTTTCCACGAGCTTTCTAGGGAACTATTTTCTTTCCGAAAATGCTAGCTGTCGTTTTTGACTGCCAAATACAGCAATTACGACCTTTCCGAAAACCTCAGGGGCTATGATTTCCCAATTGCGAATATTTTAGGCCACGTTTTAGTTACGAAAATCCGAGTGCACTCTTTAATCGATCCTTTGAGAAAATGCAAGCTGAAATGAACTTTCCACGAGCTTTCTAGGGAACTATTTTCTTTCCGAAAATGCTAGCTGTCGTTTTTGACTGCCAAATACAGCAATTACGACCTTTCCGAAAACCTCAGGGGCTATGATTTCCCAATTGCGAATATTTTAGGCCACGTTTTAGTTACGAAAATCCGAGTGCACTCTTTAATCGACGCCGAAAACCCGAGGCGAATTACCCTCCACCGAACAGATATCTACCGAAAGTTGTCGTTGGATGCCCCTGAAAAATTTCTTTACAGTCTACCAATTTGCCTGGAGTCTAGCCCTTGCGACAGAGAGACGTTTCTAGAAAGCATCAGAGTTTCAGATTAACGGAGTTTATCAAAATCGTAGTCATCGCTTTGATATCGTTTCTTCAAAAAAACATCGCTCGGCACAATGTGCGATATCCCGAAGAGCCAGAAAAAAAACCCGGTGCCCAAAAATATACACGAGTTTCCGTGCGAAACCGTTTTGCGGAAACGCAATGGAAACATTTTTTCACGTTTCAGCTAACGGAAACGCTTCGTAAACGCGAAACCTTATGACCATTTTCCTCTACCAAGTTTCCCGTCGTATCCGTCTTGCGGAAACGTAAACTATCGGGTTTCCGTCACTTATCCGAATCACGGATATGAAATGGTGTTGGCGTGCTGTAACCTACTAGGTGATCAATGCACTAAAAACGAGACTCAAAGAGAAGCGTCGCATTCAAGTCAACTTCCATTGACATAAAAACGATTTTGTTCGCTGTCCGGTTCAAGGTGGCTCCACAGACTTTGTTTGGAATATTACTCGTTTAATTCTCTGCGTTTTTTGGTAAAGAAAATTTTTCAAACAAATTTTGCTTTCCGCAACTGCTTGCCCCGATCAATTTTGATTGAAGAAGGGCCACAATACTCTCAGATTGTTCGAATCAGGTCCAGGTCTCCTCTCCAGGCGGATATCACATGCTGAATATTTTAAAGCGATAACTGTATGGAGTGTATTCTTACCAGCAGCATTGTGTCGCAAAAGGGCAATAACCGCCGCACCTACGCCTCGGAGGTTCCAATTCATAACATCCTAGCCTAGCAGGGAAACAGATACCACCAATCGAGCTGCAAGAACCTTCACCTAACATAGACGTAAATTTTAAAAGTCACTTTAATTTGAACAGGAAGAACTAAAAAAAAATCAAAATACTGTAGACAGATCAAGGGGAAAATATGAGGAAAAAAATCACAGGACTGCAGACAATTGAAAACTTATGCTTGGCATCATGGTCTGGCTGGTTCTTAACTTCCTCTCCCAGACTTAATCCGTGCTGGTTCAATGCTCCCAAAACAAGCAAGAAAATGGAAATGCTAAGCTTCATATCCATCGCCACTGCAAAGCAAAAACCGCCAAAAAAACAACACAACTTAGATAGACGTAAGACTTGTCTTCATACTCTGACTAAAGAGCGAATTAAGTGGTCGACTAATACTACCACTACCACTACCACCACTGTACTACTACTACCACTACCACAACTTTTTTACTGCCATCAAATATACAAGACAATTTATACAACCCATGTATAGAATCAGCTAATCTTCTCAGTTGTTAGCAATAAATTAACACTAACCATTATAAGCTAAAAGATTACATTACTACTACAACGATATTACTATATCATAAGCTATTCATTAGATTACTACAACAGAGGCTGAAAAAAACAGTTATCATGTGGTCACGAGTTAAAAACAATAAAGTTAAATTAAAATACACATAATAATCACGTTAAAGCAAAGCAAACCGGCTGGGAATTAGAGAGGAGAGAATTGTGATATTCGGCTAAAAGCGAAGTATATAGCTATAAGGTACAGTAATTACTGGTATTGAATTTCAATATCAGAGAATGGGCATCAACATAATAGTCTCAATCCCGAGTGCAGTTGGAAGCAGCTTATGAATTTTGTCTTTTAAATGCCCTTTTCGTGGTTCTTACACCAGTCGGGTATGAAACTCTTTAACTTATCCAATATCTAGTCGTCCATATTTCATATTTAGCAAGAAGCAGGACAAAATATGCAATAAGTTAATGATTGGTGTTCGAGATCTCCAGAGAAAAGGAACGCTGTTTAAAGACTACGTTTGTCCACAATCCTAACAGCGAATATTACTGAAAACATTACGCCGCTCTCTAAAGGCAAATTCGAGCTTCATAACTAAGGTCAAGACAAAGAAAAAATTCAAATTGATTGAGAGACGACCTCTGTACACTTTTTATCAATGTTGCTAACTCAGGGTGACGGGATATTTTCTCCAGCAGTTTCTACGTCAAAACCTCTCATTCTGCTTGACGCTTAGCAACATATATTAAAGACTACGTTTGTCCACAATCCTAACAGCGAATATTACTGAAAACATTACGCCGCTCTCTAAAGGCAAATTAGAGCTTCAGAACTAAGGTGAAGACAAAGACTTCTCAAATGGTATGTGCACCAGCGACTTTTTGATTGAAGTTGGAAATGATTGTGTTGTACACAAAATTAAATCTGATGATTTATTTCAAATCCCTAAATAATTTTGCCGGTTTATGGGACCGAAATGAGGCTTCAAACAAAGCCAGCAACAAAATGTAAATCAGAAATATCGCCATTTTGGGTACGCATTAGTGACTTATATGAGCTCTCGTCTGCACGCATTTGTAACTATTTAACTAAAAGAAAATTATGTAAAGTTCGTTTTTCTTATTTTTATATACGAAGCTCCTTATATTAATTGGTAAAGGCCTGCCTCTACTGACTTTCATCCAGAACAGAATGGTCAAACGTTTCGACTTGCTAAAGCATAAAGCGTTCTATGTAAACACTTTCGCAGGAATCGATGATTCGCTCTTGGATTATAAATGTTTTTGCAAGGATTCATTAAAAACAAAATTGGGGGGTCCACTCATTTTTTCTAAGACGATTAAGTTTCACCAAGAGAGAAAAATGACCCATCGTTTCAACGGCCTCTAAAATAAATTACTTAATAAGCGACACTGATGACGTTAAGGGAAAGTCTCAAACTTAGACCTATCGCTCGATCAATATGGCTAGGCCAAGGTTTGAGATTTTCCCTTAACGACCTAACAGTCGAGGTTACTAAGTTTTTTATGAAAAGGCTAAAATACGGTTATAAAGAAAAACAACCTCAGTTCAAGCGGAAGTAGTCGTTTCATGGTAATGCGCCCGCTTTTCTATTTATTGATCGTTCCAAACTCAAAACTTTTCACAACCAAACTTTGCACTAACAGTTTTCCTTATCGGGTTTTCACTTTTTTGCTCTTGTCTCAACAATTTTCAATGTAAATAAAACAAATGTGGCCTTTGGATAACCTTTTGTTTTTGTTTTTTTTTTGTTTTTTGTTTTTTTTTTCCTCAGTTGCATAATTTATAATCGGCCCGTGGGCATTCAGAGCGCGAGTTATATCGGCTACAGAAAGCTTGAATTTTATGTTATTTTATTCTTGTGTTGTTTCTGGTTTCAGGAGGATTGTGCAAGAGAATTTCTAAAACAAGCAAGATAAGTCGTACTAGTTTGCAAGATTTAATCCCATTGCATGGAAATGGCTCAATTTGCTGAGCAGAAAGGACCAATTCTAGTAAATGAAAAAATTCAAATTGATTGAGAGACGACCTTTGTACACTTTTTATGAATGTTGCTAACTCAGAGTGACGGGATATTTTCTCCAGCAGTTTCTACGTCAAAACCTCTCATTCTGCTTGACGCTTAGCAACATATATTTCGTTACAGTTTACCATCTTCATTGACGAGTTATACATCAGCGAGTTCCTGACCAAATTTAGGCAGCTTGTTTTCATGCAAAGTTTACAATTTTGAATCAAAAGAACAATGATGTCGATTTTTAAGACAAGACAGGCTGGATAAAATCATGGTGGTAGATTTCCCGCGAAGCTATAATTTAAAGCATCGCAAACGCAGTGGTCGCCTCTACAAAGATCTGAATTAAAACACGCATTAACACGTGCGGGATTCCTTAGTTCAAATTATCGTTGTTGTTGTTGTTGTTGGTTTTTTTTTTTTTTTTTCCTTCTTAAATAAATTCCTAAAAGCACTTGTGGTTTTTCTGATACGACCGTTGGTTTTCCTCATTGGTAAAATGGAACTTTCAAGGGCCCTAGAAACTTGTAAATCTTTGAAACAAAAAAGTCCCTTTAGAATGTACGCTTGGAATGTGTTTTGTTAAACCTATGACTGACAATAAATCATGGCTTTCACTTAAAGTGCAAATCCGTCAGCCTTGAGCTCTGCACGCGTTGCGAATAAACACTAAATAAAAATAAAACGATAAAATAAATAAGCAAAATGAAAAAAATCAGCTACAAATATAACGTGCTGAGGGGATTCGCTCCATTCTCTATGGAGAACAAAAGATATCTTTAACGGCTTTGAAGTTTATTATTCATTTTTTTTTTTTATTCATTTTATTTTTATTACTTTTTTACTTTTTTTAAAGAAAAGGAAATAAATATTTTCCTCGTGAAATTCAAACTGGCGACTTTTGAGACTCGTTGATTTTTGCCGGCACAAGACCTAATTCAACCACAAAAGGAATTATTTCCTTGGAACGATACGCTGGTGTTTGTATGGATGATTTTAACGAGGTAACGAAATAAATGCAAAACCTTCCCGACAGACGGTCCACAAATCCTAACGTTCTCATAAAACAAGGACCATAGAGTTTTGCAATTCAGCTATACGAGGGTTGTAGCTCAAGGGTGTGAGTAACAATTTGAAAATCCTTAGACACGGGTTAAAATATCAATTAACTAATGCATGTGAATAATATGCAGAAATACCTAACCATAGAAATCAAAAGACCGATAAAGATTGTTTAAACAAAGGCGTCTTTTCGCGGTTGCGCCTGTATGGGGATATAAATGTTTTTGCAAGGATTCATTAAAAACAAAATTGGGGGGTCCACTCATTTTTTCTAAGACGATTAAGTTTCACCAAGAGAGAAAAATGACCCATCGTTTCAACGGCCTCTCAAATTAACTACTTATGTTTTTTTATTTTTTTGTTGTTTCTGGTTTCAGTAGAACTGTGCAAGAGAATTTCTAAAGTAAGCAAGAAAAGTCGTACCAGCTTGAAAGATTTAATCACATTGCATGGAAATAGCTCAATTTGCTGAGCAAAAAGCTAAGGACCAATTTAATTTTAGTGAATGAAAAAAATCAGATAGATTGAGAGACGACCTTTGTACACTTTTTATTAATGTTCTTAACTCAGGGTGACGGGATATTTTCTCCAGCAGTTTCTAGGTCAAAACCGGTCATTCTGTTTGACGTTTAGCAACATATATGTCGTTGACAGTTTACCCTCTTCATTAACGAGTTATGCATCAGCGAGTTTCTAAGCAAATGTTAGGCAGGTTGTTTTCATAAAAGCTTACAATTTTGAATCAAAAGAACAATGATGTCAATATTGAAGACAAGGACGGGCTGGATAAAATCATGGTGGTAGATTTCCCGCGAAGCTATAATTTAAAGCATCGCAAACGCAGCGGTCGCCTCTGGAAAGATCTGAATTAAAACACGCATTTAACACATAATGGATTTTCTTAGTTTAAGTTTTTTTTTTCTAAGAAATTCCAAAAATCACTTATAGTTTTTTGACACCTTCGTTGGTTTTTTACTGCTTAGGAAAATGGAACTTTTAAGGGCCTTAGAAACTTGTAAATCTTTGAAACAAAAAAGTCACGTTAGAATGTACGCTTGGAATATGTTTTGTTCAACCTATGACTGACAGTAATTGAAGGCTTTCACTTAAAATGAAAATAAAGCAACAGAGATATTTACATTTTAGAAATAAATAGCTTTATTCATTATTGAGAGCCAAATGTATGCCTTTTGCGTGTTGTTTTAAATACAACGCGCGACAATCTTAAATTTTATGTATTTTCTTTTAGTTTTTTTTTCTTCTTTTCTATTCACTTGCCTCACCGCCTTTAGTCTTGAGCTTTGCACGCCTCGCAAAAATCATTAAATAAATAAAAATATAGTGATCAAATAAATAAGCAAATAAAAAAACCAGCTACAGATATAACGTAATGAGGGGATTGGCTCTATTCTTTACGGAGAACAAAAGATATATTTTACGACTTTGAATATTTTCGTCGTGAAATTGAAACTGTCCATGTTTGAGACCCGGTGATTTTTGCTCAAGACCTAAATTCAACTATCAAAGGGGAGTCTTTGTTTGCAACGATGCGCTGGTTTTTAATGACGTAACGAAATAATTGCTAAACCTTAGGTCATTCTTAAATCCTACGGTCCTCTTAAAAAAATCACCATCAAATATTTCAATTCAGCTATACGCGCGAGGGCTGTAGCACAGGGCGTGAGTAACAATGGGAAAATCCTTCTACACGGCTTGAAATATCAGTTAACTAATGCATATGAATAATATGCAGAAATAACTAACAAAAGAGCTCAAAAGACCGACAAAAATTGTTTAAACAATGGAGGCTTTTCGCGGTTGCGACTGTATGCGAATATCACCTTTTTAAAAGGATTAAAAAAAAAGGAAATTTAGGGTTCCACTCATTTTTTCTTAGGCGATTAAGTTTCACCCGGAGAGAAAAATGACCCATCGATTCAACGGTCTCTCAAATTAAATACTTAATAACCGAGACTGAAGTTGTTACGGGAAAGTCTCAAACTTAGATCTTGCCGTATTGACCGAGCGATAGTGAGGTCAAAACAGCTAGGCCGAAGTTTAAGATTTTCCCGTAACGACCTCACCGTCGATCTTACGAAGTTGCTTATTAAATGGCTAACATAACGGTTCTAACGTAAAAAACCCTTAGTTCAAGCGAAAGTCGTCGTTTCATGGTAATGTGCCCGCTTGACTATTCATTAATCGTTCCAGACCTAAAACTTTTCACAACAACCAAACTTTTCAATGACAGTTTTCCTGGTCATCTTTTTACTTTCTGCTCTTGTAGCAACAATTTTCAATGCAAGCAAAACAAATGTGGACTTTGGATAACCTTTTGTTTTGTTTTGGTTTTCTCATTTGCATAATTCGTAATCGGCCCGTGGGCATTCAGAGCCCGCTTTATATCGGCCACAAGCACTGGCTCTATAACAAGGATGCTATTTCCAATACAATGCGCGATAGCCTTGAATTTTTTTATGTTATTTATTATACCTAATTCTTCTGTTGTTTCTGGTTTCAGCAGATTTGTGCAAGAGAAGTTTCTAAAGCAAGCAAGAAAAGTCGTACCAGTTTGGAGGATTTAATCACATTGCACGGAAATGGCTCAATTTACTTAGCAGAAAGGACCAATTTAATTTTAGTGAATGATATCTTTGAATGAAAAAAAAATTAAATAGCTTGAGAGACGACTTTTGTACACTTTTTATTAATGTTGCTAACTCAGTGTGACGGCATATTTTCTCCAGCAGTGTGGAGTTCAAAGCTTATCATTCTGTTTGACGTTTAGCGCCATATGTTTCGTTGGCAGTTTACCCTAGCGCTCTTCAATGACGAGTTATACATCATCAAGGTTCTGACCAAATTTAGGCAGGTCCTTTTCATAAAAGTTTACAATTTTAAATCAAAAGAACAATGATATCGATTTTTAAGACAAGGACAGGCTGGATAAAATCATGGTGGTGGAATTTCTCGCAAAACTATAATTTAAAGCATCGCAAACGCAGCGGTCGCCTTTAGAAAGATCTGAATTAAAACACGCATTTAACACGTGCGGGATTTCCATAGTTTATAAGTTATCACTTTTTCCTTTTTGGTTGGCTAAATAAATTAAGTAATTCCAAGCAAGCACTAGTGGGAACCACAGCTGATTTTTCCTACTTTTTTAATACTGAAATGGAACTTTTAAGGTCCTTAGAAACTTGTAAATCTTTGAAACAAAAAAGTCCCATTAGAATATGCGTATGGGATGTGTTTTGTTAAACCTATGACTGACAGTAACTCCTGGCTTTCACTTAAAGTAAAAACCAAGCAACAGAGATATTTACATTTTAGAAATAAAGTTTTATTCATTACCGAGAGCCAAAGATATGCTTTTAGTGTGTTGCTTTGAAATGCTAAAGACTAAGAGCTTATATATTGCTGCATGCCGGATGAAATTTAGATTGGTAAAATAGAAAGTATTTGAGATGCAGTATTACAGTTTACAACTGTTTTAAGTCTTAAAAAACTACTCGCTGGTATTTCTATATTTATAAGTTAAACGAAATAATCGCGAAACTTTCCCTACAAATGGTCGTTCTTGACCGTCGATCTCCCGGTAAAAGAAGTGCGATCAAGGTTTTTTTTTAACCTTGATAGCAACAACAACAACAACAACAAGGTTTATTTGAACTGTAAAATTAAATTAAATACAAATTAAACAGGAAAGAAATTAAAAATACATACAGTTGCTGGTCAGGGGTTGTAGCACAAGGGCGACAGTAACAATGTGACGAATCCTGTTCCTAGCTAAAATCAATAACCTATATAGATAGTATGCATTACCAATTAAAGAAGAACGATAGAAAGATGATTATTTCTAATACAAAATAGATTTTCTTTTTCGCGAAACATTACACTTTTGCAAGGGCTGTTAAATTAAATAAAAGAAATTTTCGAGGTACTAAGCATTTTTCAAGGATGTTTAAGTTTGATTCAATCTGAGAGAAGCACGACTCATCATTTTAACGTCCGTTATAACGGCCACTTAATCATTTCAGGGCCATACATGCAATGCGTGACGACCTTTAATTCTATTTTGTTGATCCATATGTTTTTGTGGTTTCCCAGCATCTTACCTTAGAGCTTTCTTCGAGCTGCGTAAAGAAGAAAAGAACCAGAAAATAAACCGTGATCAGGATATCGTTTATTTTGCGAATGTGGTTACGTGATCTTTTCGCCAGCAGTTTGCAGATCAACACTTACTTGTTTCTTAGGTACATGGTGGTTGCTATTCCATATTTGATTAATCGGCAGTGAACAGTTTGTATGTTTAACACCAGTTATTTCTAAGACAGTTTCTCCCCTTCATTGACGAGTGACGCATTAACGAGTTTCTGATCTAACGTTGAGAAGAGTGCTTCATAAATTTTAACATTTTGAATTAAATTAACCATAATCGATGGAAACATATACGGGAAAAAATTGAAGTGGTAGATTCTCCCGAGATCTATTCGCGCGTAGCAAATGTTGCGAATTAAACCACGAGGTACACTTTTAATAATAACGGATCTTTGTAGACTAACTTATCTTTTTAACGCAAGACGCCACAAGCTGCCCTTACATAAGTATCTGCGAAGGACACCTGAGGTGTAGGAATATGAGCCAGGGTTGATTTTTTTCTTATTCGTTCAGTTGACTCAACGAGGAAAACAGGCCGGGCTTTTAGGGACCTCAGCAACTTGAAAAAAAACGATAAAATAAAACAAAAAAGGCTGCGTCAGAAACATCTGCTTTGAATGTTTTTTCAACCCTGTGGCTGACAGATCAACTGAAGGTAACTAGATTTGTAAGTGGAATTATAAAAGAAGCAAAAGCTAAAGCAATAAATATTCGCCCGGTGAAATTTAAAATTTCCAAGTGTTTGAGGTTTGCTAGTGTACTCATGGACAAGACATAATTCGACCATCCAAAGGAAATTCTTTTTTTTTTTTTTAATTTAATTTAATTTAGAACTACAACTTGGTATTTTGGTAATATTCATGAGCTAACGATGTACTGGTTAACTTGACCCACCTGACATAGGTACTTTATAAATACCGACATCCTCGTAAAACAAATTCTGCAAAGTTTTTCGATTCATTTTGCGAGAACTCAAGTTGTAAAACAAGGTGTAACTAAGAAAATATCGATAAACTTATGTATACGTAGATAGATACAATGTAATATGCAAATACAGCAAAAGGAGAACACTAGAAAATTGATCCTTTGTACTACAAAGGAGATTCTTCCGTGCATGGTTTGAACTGTATCGAAGCTTTAACTGTTCACAAGGGGATGTCTCATCTTTTTTACCCGCTGAGGAAGGCTGCTTAATTGACACCGATACAATGCGCAACAACTTTGAATTTCAATCAGTACGTTATTTAGTTTGCAGTATTAGTATTTTGTATGTAGCATTACTTCACGTTATTAGGTGTGAACTATACTCATGCACAAAACTCAACTAGACTATATCAAAGAAAATTCTTTGTTTAGAATTCGAACTACACGCTGTTGTTTCGATAATATCAGTGACCTCACGAAATAATTGCTAAACCGTCCTGACATACCGCCCTTCTTAATTCCCAAGGTTGTCGTAGAACACGTGCGATAAAGTTTTGCAATTCACTTCTACGAGAATTTCTAGCACAAGGGTTAAGCTTGGAAGGCGGAATCACTATGCACGGAATCAATAAACTATAAATATAGGTAGTATACAGTACAAAAACAACTGAATGGAAGACAATACATAAAGATGATGAAGCTTGCAAATGCAAATGAGATTTTTTTTACCACAATGGTTATTGAATTAAATAAAAGAAGTTTGGGAGTATAACGCTTTCTGATAAATGATTTAAGTGCAACTACGATCAGAAAATCACTTGTGTTTTTTCTTCAAAACTCGAAAGTGTGTCTGCTTAACAACCGACTCGCGAAATTTCAAGCTTTAATTTGGAGAAATCAGTTTTTTATTTTGACTGAAATATTTCTGTTTAGTGATCCGCCATTACCAACTTCAAAATCTTGGGAGAACTTGATCGAGGACAAAATGACGTAAAAAGCTCACAAGAGTAAGAATGCAGTGTGTGTAAAACCGGTTGATTTAGTATGCAGCACGGGAATTTTGAGCTTTCAGACTCTCAAACTCGTGTTTTGCATACTTTAAAATAAGCTGCATTCACACACTGCAATTTTAAACCAGTGAGCATATGACGTCAATTTTTCTTGGATCCAGCTCTCCGAGGCCTTATCGGTCAGTTACGAACGTGAGTAATTGCGCGCGGACCGTTAAATTAAAAAGTTGCACTCAAAGTAAACAGTCTTCTGCTTGGAATTAAAGCTTGAAATTTCGCGAGTCGGGTATTAAGCAAGCACACTTGCGAAATTTGAAGAAAATGATCGCAGTAGCACTTTAAGTTTTTTTTTCTTTTGGTTGATGGTCACTTGCTATTCCATATTTGATTACTTGAACGTTGTTAATTGGTGTTCGACAGAGCCAGAGAATAATCAGTTCGCTGTAAAATGTGTCTGCCATTAATAAAATGGAATAATAATAATAATAATAATAATCACTTTATTTAAGTCTCAAATCTATCAAGCTGAGCACAGATGCTCTACTAATTGGGGAGACTAAATCAAATCAACTCTAAATAAATCAAATAAATCAAACCTCTAACAAGAACAAAAATGTTTAACGCCAATTATTTCGTAGATTGTAATTATCCCTTTCGCGTGATCTACAAAGGGGGGGGGGGGGGGCAAGGGTATTTTTGTGACGCCGTGATCCGGTTTTTTCGTGCTCTGTGAATCGTGATTTGATAAAAATCTGTTTCGTGAATCGTGATTGAAGTGTATTCCGTGAGGCGTGAAATCCAAAAGTCCTTGGCTGTGAATCGTGAATAGAAAAGAAATAAATTGTGAATGTCTAAAGTTGAGTTCGTAGCCGAATTTCACTGCATTGTGATCAGATTCTTTCCGTGACCTTAGTAATTTAACTCTTGAGTCGTGATTCGCGAAATCGAAAATTTACTATCGTGAATTCGTGACAAGACCCCCCCCCCCCTTGCCTCCCCCCCTCTACAAAAAAGGTAGCTATTCAAGCGTCGCAAATGTTGTGATCACTTCTTGAAAGGCGTGAGTCAAACCACACAAAATTATGTGTTTGAGTGTGTATTTGTTTGAAAACAAACCAACTTGACCGCATGAAGTGGATTTCGTAAGAGGGGATTGGGGGGACTGAAAACAAACTCTCATTTCCCAGAATGGGGGAGGGGGAAGCTTATTAGAAACGGGGCTTATTACAAAAAACGACTTCCAAACGGGGGGCTTATTAGAGAGGGTGGTTAATGGAGACGGGGGGCTTAATAGAGCGTTTAAGGCAGCTAGCTAAGTAGCTGAGGCCGCCCAAAATACTTTAGTTTAGCGCAATAATCAATGTTTTTTTACGGTTATCTTACGAAATTACGATTATTGTATATTTTTATAAAATGCAACACAAGATATGTAACGTTTATCTTGTGAAGTAAAAAACACATTTTTTTACTTAAGAATCTGCGATGAACATCTGAGTTGTAGGAATACGAGGGTTGATTTTTCTTATCCATTCAGTTGGCAGGATGAAAACGGAACTTTTAGGGACCATAGTACCTTAATAACTTTTTTTTAAAACAAAAGAGGCTACGTTAGAAAGATTTGCTTGGATTGTTTTTGGCAGCATCGTGACTGACAGGTACAGATGTTTTGGAATCAGTAGAGCGATGCATTTTCTTCCATCACTTTCGGAACACAAATGAAGAATGATCCTCGCAGTTGTGAACGCAATTTATGCAATTGCGAAAAGAAGCCTGAAAAAAATTCAGGACTTCAACGGGGTGCGATGCTCTAACCAACTGAGCTATGAAGCCACTGACGTTGGGAGCAGGTCAATTGTGGGTTCATATATTCCCGTGAAAGAAATGAGTGTGAATGATATATGAAAAAAATCATACATGAACTAAGGAAATGAAATCAAATGAAGAATGATCCTCGCAGTTGTGAACGCAATTTATGCAATTGTGAAAAGAAGCCTGAAAAAAAAAATCAGGACTTCAACGGGGTTTGAACCCGTGACCTCGCGATTACCGGTGCGATGCTCTAACCAACTGAGCTATGAAGCCACTGACGTTGGGAGCAGTTCAATTGTGGGTTCATATGTTCCCGTGAAAGAAATGTGTGAATGATATACGAAATAAATCATACATGAACTAAGGAAATGAAATCAAATGAAGAATGATCCTCGCAGTTGTGAACGCAATTTATGCAATTGCGAAAAGAAGCCTGATAAAATTGCATAAATTGCGTTCACAACTGCGAGGATCATTCTTCATTTGATTTCATTTCCGCAGTTCATGTATGATTTATTTCATATATCATTCACATTCATTAGAAACGTCCAGATAATAATAATAATAATAATAATAATAATAATAATAATAATAATAATAATAATAATAATAATCCAACATGGCAGAAATACTTCAGTTGATCACCTAGTTTACAGCATACATCTTTGATATTAGACATCCTCGGACATCCATGTTATGGTCAACTGACACCTGTCAAAACAAGGTATACGCTGACCAGTATCATGTGACCATATCGTGGGCTCAAGTTTGAAGGTCATCGAGGTCGGCTGTTTTTTTAAGTTTACCGCTGACTATGTACTGGTTGTTTATTGGATCGCAGGCTCAAGCCAGGTGTGGGAAACCCAAACCAAAACGAGGCTTCATTTTTCGCGCGCTTTCTGCGGCTCGAAATTTCACATTCAGTTGGTTTCTTCATTTTGAGCAAAAGGACGGATAAGGACGATAAACCGTAGGCCCCGTCTCACAGTACTTTCACTTAATCTGATTCTGTGGGACGTAAAAGAACCACTAGGGACGTAACAAAACTCTGGCTGTGACCACCCCTAGTGTCTGTCCTAGATATCTACATTACGGGGGCACTCATTAGTTACTTCATTAATTGTAAACTGCACTAGCAGTCTGGTCAAGTCCCCCGGCCAGTGATGTAAACTATCCCTGAAAAGCCCCGACGGGGAGAGGATAAGTATGTATGTATGTATGTATGTATGTATGTATGTATGTATGTATGTATGTATGTATGTATGTATGTATGTATGTATGTATGTGAACTAGTTTAAAGATACTCCGGAAGGTGAATTTCCAAGTGCTAAAACGGAAGAGCAAAATATATTTCTCAGGAAAAGCTTAAAACCTGGATCCACTTCCATAGAGCTCGGATTGTGGTTCAAATGATTCAACGCTTCAAGGGCTTTCACTTTACCACGGCATCTTGCAGCTCACCAAGATAGATCACTTAACAGTTCGTCGGCATTAATGTGAGTAACGAGTAGCTCAAATTTAGTGGAAGACCAGTTCTTCGTTTGAACTACAAACCGCTTGTTATTTTTGGAGATTCGTATTTTTACTAAAGTGGACACGTATTTTCAAGAACCTCAAAGGTAAATTAAATGCCAGGTAAATTAAATAAATTGAAGCTTAACATTTGGTTTAATCGTTACTTTTCCTGGATCAGGAATGAAACTTGTATTTTTCTTTCGACTGGACATAAATAACCATCATCTCTACTCGTTTTGGACGCAAAGAGGTAGCTGAATCGTTTGTTTGTTTTGCTGTTTTGCTCGCAAGCCATCGCGAACGAGTGTTTTTACTCCGCTTGGCTGACTGTTTTTCGACGTCTGTGCCTCAACAGCGTAAAGAAAGTTTTGCCCTTATCTTATCAACACGTCATGATCATCTCAATATCTCCTCGTAAAAAAAAGGATTAAAGCCCCGGCTAAACAATCAAACATTTTCATCCAGCATAATGTTTTTCGAACATACATTGGGTGGCTAAACGCACAAACAATGTTTGACCAAACACCAGACAGAGTGAGTCCATAAAACGATTTTTTGCGTAATATCGCAGACATTTCGACGTGATTTGGTTCATTTGGTTGCATGCTTTATTGGTTGGGGTGGCTAAATTATCAAACATTTGTTCGTAACGTTAAATGTTGGATGAAAATATTTCAGTGATCTAGATCAAACATGGAAAGCCATTTCAAAGCAATGTTGAGAAATGTGGCTCAAAAGGCCAAACATGCTTGTCCAAATTAACACGATGTTTGATGGAATGTTTGATCGTTTTTTGTTTGTTTAAATTTGTATTCGTACAAACATAGTCAACATATGCGTCGTATATTGCTTTCCTGTAATGTTTTAATGTTTTGAGGTTTTTGCACCGCGGTCAATTCCTGTTGACTGTTCTAGACGTAAAATATAGGCGCAAGGATAGCCATGCGTAGATGTTCAATACAGTGCAAAAAAATTATAATCGTGGAGCTCCGCTTTTAGGCTTGGCTAAATGTATATATTATCACTAGTAATAGTTCCCACTAAAACTGCCCCCGCTGTTAAGAATAATAGTACATTTTGTATTGCTGTTTACTTATATTTACACCGTTTGTTGCTTGAAGGAAAACTCTAATTTGCATTCATTTGTCATTCTCGCGGAAAGGTGAGAAAACCAAAAAACAATCAACTGCACGAGAATAAATTCCTCGTTTCTCGAAAACAGAATTTAAAAATTTTCTCACCTTTCCACGCTCGAGAATGACAACTGAGATGAAAAATTCAAAGTTTTCCTTCAAGCAACAAACGTTATAAATATAAGTAAACAGTAGTATACAATGTATTATTCGAGCTACAAACTGACTAACAGGTCTCTTGAAATGTTGCGTGACTGGTTATCACGCTTCACAGCTGACTTCAAATTCGGTTGTAGGCCTCGAACGTGTAACAAAGCTTAATTAGTTGTGGATCTGACCGAGTCTTTCAGTCACTGAAAGACTACGCTGAGTCTTTCAGAATGGAAAAGATTTGTGTGCCCGAGTCTTTCAGCTGCTCTCAGTCGCTGGAAATGACTTGTACCGGGTATGTTTCTGTCTCACTGTTCGCAGTTTTGGATCAATTCTCCAATCCCACAAGCTTCTGCTTCAAATGCCGCAATGTTTCTTATTCCAAAAGTGTAACTATAAATTTCTTTAAGTCTTCTTTTAAACTTAAAAAAGTTAAAATTCAAAACCTCGCTTACCTCGACAAACCATGTGCTTTATGTGCTTCTGGTGTTCACTGATGCTATCCCGCCTATATTTAAAGCAGTGACGTCTTCATTACCCACAACTCCGTTCAGCTATTACTGATGCACGTCATCAACTCCCAGAACCTCAAGCGCGCTCATTTTAGCCGACTCGAGATTTCGTCCGGTATATAGACTATTTAACAAATAGATTCCATGTTGCCGTGCGTCTGTTCAGTAATAGATCACAGATGACGTCAAAATGTGGTAAAAACAAAGAAGCGGAACACGAGCCGCAGGCGAGTGTGTCACTGATGTTTTTACCACATTTTGACGTCTTCTGTGATCTATTACTGAACAGACGCACGGTAACATGGAATCTATTTGTTTTATATAATAAAGAAAAGCGAAAAACTTGAGAAAGAGGGTCGTGATGACGTAATCTGTACATCTGTCCTCTAATAGATCATAGCTAAGAACCAATCACAACGCGCGAACTATTCACCTTATTATATAAATTATAATACTGTAAGTAATGTGTATATATACGCGCGGAATACAATGATGCCTCCTCGGGTTTTGGCCTCTGGGCCAAAACCCTGCGGGGGCTATAATTTTTGGCTTCTCTCCTTTTTTGCTAATTTAATGATTCATTTTTTACTTACTTCTAATACTTTTACTGCCACCACCACCACCACTGCTTTTACTACTACTAATAATAACAAACAGGTTCTTAAAAAACGCATTATACAACCCATGGAAGTCTCAATGCTTTTTACAATAGTTTACTTACAAAAAACGGCCCGAAATTAAAAGCCCTAACGTAAGAACGCTCGTTTGAACAGAAAAGTTTTTAATATTAATTTCAAACAGTCAACATGCAGTGGGACATATGGGAAATCATTCCAATGCCTAGGTGCAATGACAGAGAAAGATCTGTCGTCGTAGAAGGCAGTTTTCAGTAGACTTTGGAATTGACAACAAATTTAACTGTTGTGACCGCTGTGGACGCTGAGGCTTATGTCTTATCACTTATGACCAGACTTGTCTCGAAACTACCAATCGGTAAATTTGTAAAGCGCCTTTTCCATGACGTAATGTTCAAATGCGCTTTACATGTATAGATCAACATATGATACAATGTATGGTACATGAAGGAACAGGCCACACCACCGGGAACTACGTCCCCTACTCTTTACGAACAATGTGCGGGTGTCTTAACGTCCCACAGATCATTGGGAATCTCACTTCCTCGTTTCTAACTATAAATAACAACTCACAACAGCAAGAATGATGCCTGTTGTCACGTATCGGAAGACGTCGATTCACCTTGTGTCTTTTGAAGTCTGAACAACTAATATGTTAAGAGAAGTGTCTATGCGAATGTTTGCAAGTTCAACTGCGAGAAGAAAGCTTTTAACATGATCAAACTTAACTCCAGATGGACTGCCGTGTTTTACCGTGTCCGCTCCATTGAGATGTACATTTTGTTGGATAACTCAAGTACGGGATATCATACACCCCTGAGACCACGTGAAGGGATAATGGCGTACGGTCACGTCTGTAAGAGCTACTAGAAAAGAGCCAGTTTCCTCGGCTCCCAAACAATAATGTGATTCACAACAAACTAAAGTTTCAAAAATTCGTCAATGCCCTTTCCTTTTATGACGAAAACGAGCAAGAAACGAGCAGAAAGGTCCTTTTCGCACAGCCCACCGTCGACCGATCCCAAGAAAGTTGAGATGGCGGCAACACCAACGAGTAATGAACACGAGGTTGGCAAAGAACGAAACATTCCCCTTGATGATGTCCTGAAACAAATCGTCGATTCAATCCAGTCTTTAGGTGATAGATTAGAAAACAAAATAGAACAACTCCAAACAGATATGGATTGCTTTCGTCACGAAATAAGAGAGA
This sequence comes from Pachyseris speciosa, assembly GCA_016490735.1. Taxonomy (NCBI): domain Eukaryota; kingdom Metazoa; phylum Cnidaria; class Anthozoa; order Scleractinia; family Pachyseridae; genus Pachyseris; species Pachyseris speciosa. The sequence continues at coordinate 363,547 of JAEMWC010000563.1, read as the reverse complement.
ATCTGGATGGTCTGAAAGCAACCATCAGCGGCATTGAAAAGTCTCTAGAAGAAGCTTGGGTGCGTATTGACGATATACCGCCGAGCTGAAAGCCCACAAAGATGTCAAAGACTCTCAACAAAAAGAAATCGACAACCTGAAGTCTGAACTGCAGAAAACAACGCTGCTTCTTAACGTGGAAAAAGAAAACAACATTGCTTTAGAGAACTACACCCGCCGTGAAAACTTAAAATTTATGAATGTACCAGAACATCGTGGTGAAGATTGCAAAGGAAAAATTATTAATCTAATACAAAACGATCTGCAAATAGATGCCACTAACATCAGATTCCACGCCGTTCACAGAGTGGGAAAGCCCGCAGTTGGTAAAACCAGGCCTATTATTACAAGATTTGTGTGTCGCGAAGAAAGAGATTTGGTTTGGTCAAGGAAAAGAGACCTGAAAAACTCCACAACCTATCGAGATGCTTACATCACGCAGGACTACGCTGAGGCCATTCAGCAAGAACGTCAAACTCCGATCAAAGCTATGAAAAAAGCGAGAAGCCTCGGACTTGAATCCAAAGTTATTGATCGACATCTTATTGTGGGTGAAGAAAAGTTTACTTGTGGAACCATTCCGGATCATTTAAAGGAGAGCCTCATGGAGATTGAAACTACAACGTAAGTCAGCTTTCTGCCTCCTGGAACTACGCTTTAATCATATTACTTTATTTCTCGTTTCTTAGTCTAAAAGTTGCCTTTATCAACAAAAATGAACATTGTACAGTTTCATATATAATTCTTAACAAACTAAGTAGAGCTGAATTTGCATACACCGGCTTACCACAACACTCCTTTTAGGAGCGCTTTTTTATTTATTTATTTTTTTTACACAATAGGTGTTATCTTGTTGTTGCTGTTTTGTTTTTCAATGTATTTGTATATAAGCGACAAAAGTACTTCGGTTATCAACTGCAAAAACGCTGTGTTTATATCCTGCTTGCTCAGATATAAGTATGTTATATCCCTATTGAGTCAAATACAACAGGCTAAGGTTGAGATAAATCCAAACGAATTCAGGTCAATTGGCAACTGTTTTGATACATTTACATTATGGATAACGGAATCTCATCAATTAACTTTAAAATTGTTTCCTTAAATGTAAGAGGTTTAAATAATTTAATTAAACGTAGGAAAATCTTTAAGTGGCTTCATAGGCAGACCGCTCACTGTTATTTTCTCCAAGAAACCTTTAGCCCCGAACAATCTATAAACATTTGGCGTTCGGAATGGGGTGGAGATATCTTTTACAACCACGGATCCAACCATAGCAGAGGCATAATGATTCTTGTTAATCCCAGTTATCAATTAGAGGTGACAAGAAGTACCAAAGACAAAAATGGAAGATTAATAATTCTGGAAACCAAGCTAGACAATCAACACCTCGTCCTTGCCAATGTATATGCCGCGAATGACACTTCACAACAAATCAAATTTTTTCAAGATTTAAACAACACTCTAGCTGGCTATTCAGATAGTAATTTGCTAATTGGAGGTGATTTCAATTGTGCGCTAACGCCTAAGGACAGAAAAAGCGTGAAACAGGGTTCGAACAAACACACTGTCATAAACGAAATTGGAAATCTATGCTCAAACCTCGCTCTTACAGATATTTGGCGTGAATTAAATCCCCAAACTCTGTCGTTTACATGGCGTGACAAAGCTTTCAAGTCTCAGAGCCGACTAGATTTCTTCCTGATCACAGCTGCTTTAGTAAATTTGGCAAAGGAGAGTAATATTATACACATGCCTTTCTCAGATCACTCTGCTATTATGTTAAAGTTGCAATCTTTCGACCAGCGTAAGAAATCAGGTCCTGGTTTCTGGAAATTTAATGCAAGCCTGTTGGAAGATAAAGAATATGTAGAAAAAATGCACGAAAACATTCCGGCTTTCATAGAAAAGTACAGAGATGTCACAGATCTTGGCCTAAAATGGGATGTCATCAAGATGGAAATCAGAAGCTTCACGTTGCAATACTCCAAGAGAAAAGCTAGATCAGAAAAAGATAAGAAACTCAACTACTTATAAAACTAAATGATCTGCAAGAACAACTGTCTTCCTCGAGCAATAACCGTAATCTGCTGAACGAGTATTATGCACTAAAAGCAAAATTAGAAAAACTATTGAACAAAAAAATTAGGGGTACGATTTTGCGCAGTAAAGCGCGATGGTATGAGTATGGAGAAAAGAATTCTAAGTACTTTTTAACTTAGAAAAGAGAAATTTCCTAAGGAAAAAGATTTCAAAGCTAAAATTATCTAACGGTAAAAAAACTGATGATCCAAAAACAATACTTGAAGAAGAGAAAACATTTTATAAAAATCTATATTCTACCAGAAATGTTGATCCCAATAATTCTGAGTTTGATGCATTCTTTAACAATAACCTACTAACACCCCTTAATGAGGATCAATCCAAAAGTTGTGAAGGCTTGCTAACCGAACAAGAGTGCTACCAGGCTTTAAAAAGCATGGAAAATAGTAAATCTCCGGGCTCGGACGGCTTCTCAAGCGAATTTTACAAATTCTTCTGGGATAATATTAAACAAAACGTCATCGCAAGCATAAATTATGGCTTTGAAAAACGTCAATTATCAATATGCCAAAGAAGAGGTATCATAACACTAGTACCAAAGAAAGATAAACCAACCAATCTCCTTAGCAACCTAAGGCTTATCTCACTTTTAAACACAGATTACAAAATTGCCACGAAAGCAAATGCAAAAAAACTCGAAACTGTTTTGCCTCTCGTGATAAACGCTGATCAAACTGGTTATATCAAAGGACGGTACATCGGTGAGAATGTAAGACTCATTAGTGATATTATTAGCTACACTGCAGCAAAAAACCTCCCCTGCCTTGCTGTTTTCATCGACTATGAAAAAGCATTCGATTCTATAGAATGGAATTTCCTCCTTAAGGTTCTTGACAAACTTAATTTTGGTCCCGACTTCAAAAACTGGGTACAAACATTCTATTGCAGTATAACTAGTTGCGTCACAAACAATGGCTATGCCTCTGATTTTTTCAGTCTGGAGGGAGGGGTCAGACAGGGTTGCCCACTTTCAGGCGTACTCTTCGTCCTTGGTATTGAAATTCTTGCACTTGCGATTAAACAAAACTCCAAAATTAAAGGCATCACGGTAGGAGGATGCGAAATAAAAATAACACAATATGCGGATGATACAACAGTTTTTCTTAAAAACCTTGAATCAATGAGTTCTTTGCTTGACCTCCTGGAAAAGTTTGAAAGATGCTCAGGTTTGAAAATTAACCATACGAAGTCAGAAGCGATGTGGCTAGGAAAATGGAAAAACAGAGAGGATACCCCTTTCAACGTCAAGTGGCCAAAAGACTCTGTTTATGCTTTAGGGATACACTTCTCAAACTCGGAAAAAGTGAGCGACAAACTTAATTTCCATGCAAAATTGGATGTTTTAGAAAACACCTTAAAAAACTGGAGGAGTCGGAAACTAACTTTATTAGGCAAGATCAACATTTTTAAATCTGTGGCCTTTCAAAGCTTATTTACAATGCATCGGTATTACCAGTTCCTGAAAACTTCGGCAATCAGGTAAACAAAATCACCTTTAATTTCATCTGGGACAGCAAAATAGCCAAAATTAAAAAAAACACGATTATCGGCGAACGCAAAAACGGGGGCCTGAACATGATTGATTTTACTTTAATGAACAAAGCCCTAAAGTCCATCTGGATTAAAAGTTTTCATGCAAGCGAGAATTCAGCATGGACGGTTATTCCCAATGAAGCTACTTTACACCTGGGAGGCTTAGCCTTCCTCTCGACCTGTAACTGTGGCAGTAGAGATCTTAACATCGGTGAGCTACCACTTTTTTATGAGAGAATGCTACAATACTGGTTTGAGTTTAAGGATAGGCAGAGTAATAAAATGCCAGGCACAAGGAAAATGATTATATGGAATAACAAAGATATTAAAATTGATAACAGACGATCTTCTTCCGTACTTGGTTTGATAAGGGAATCTACACCTTAAAAGACCTTCTCGACCACAATCTAGATTTCCTTAGTTTTGAAGAATTCAAACTCCGATACCAGATGGAAACGAATTTTTTGACCTACTATGGAGTATTAAACGCTATTCCTCAAGAATATAAAAAGGCAATAAGGCAAACCGGTGTGCAGCAAGAGCACCATACACAACCATGCGAAAACTTAAAAGTGCTAACAACCAAAGCCATACATAGAAGTTTCGTGAAATATGTTTTTGAAGAACCCACCTCAAAACATCGCCTTATTTCCAATGGGTTAACACCGGACCAAATAAGCAAATACTTTAACTTAGCCTTCTCCATCACTAAAGAAACTAAGTTAACTATGTTCCAGTACAAAACTTTACATGATATTGTTTTTACCAAAAGCAAATTATTTAAAGCCAAACTTGCGAGCAGCGATCTTTGCTATCTATGCTCAAAAAAAAACAGGATCTTGAGCATATGCTAGTTTTATGTCCAGTGGTATCGGAGTTCTGGAAACTTTTTTTGGATTGGTATGAGACTTGCACAGCAACAAAATTAAAATTGTTAATTGTCAAAATCTTATATGGAATCATTGAGAAAGACCGCCTCACTAACTTAACTAATCACCTCTTACTACTTGCGAAATACTATATATACTGTTGTAGTATCAGTGAAGAACCTTTGTCTATTAGTGCATATCTAACAATAGTGAAAGACAAAGCTGAAATTGAAAAACAAATATCAACGAGGACCAATTCACCTGAACGTTACGCCAAAAAATGGAAGCCTCTAATCGACAATAAGTTTCTAACTTAATTAAAACCGTACTTCACCTTTTCTTGGCACACTGTAGGATATAGCACAGCATTTTTGTTTTGTTTTGTTTTTTTTTTGTTTGTTTTTTTGTTTTGTTTTGTTGTTGTTTGTTAGTTAGTTTGTTTGTTTTTTATCGTAATGAATGTAACTAAGTATTTGTACTTTGTATTGTATTATTAGTAAGTATTATAAAGGTAACGCAAATATTGCTATAAGCTAACTCGACTGAATTCAATAAAAGTTACAGTCCTTCAAAAAAAATAATAATACACCCCTGAGACTTTCTTTGACAGGTAGTTTATTTACTATTTTTCCACAATATCTCAATTTCTGGACATTAGTTTTTGAGTGATAAGCGATTAGTTTTTACTTGTGTGACTTGAAACTGACCGTAGAAACGTTCCTTTCTTATATTTCAAATGACCCTGGATTGACGTATTTGTAAACAGTTTCACTCTGCTGATTATTTTTCTCCTCGCATTTCACGGAGACGCCATTAACGTTTATGCGAAAAAATCCTACATCGTTCGATAAGCGTTTCCTTTATCAAACAATTATCCATCGAAGCGAAAACAAGTGTGCTTAGGTTTTTTGGAGTCAATACACCATTTTTATCGATTTACATTAAAATGAACTAAGTGGCCTAGAGGTCATTGTTTCTGCCTCTGAAGCATTTAACCCTGGTTCGATATCTATTAATGACATATATCGCTGGCTTTTTTTTTGTTTTTTTGTTTTTGTTTTTGTTTTGTTTTTTTTTTTTGTTTCTCTGTTTCTTCTTCTTTTAGAAATATGTTTTACAAGTGTTATAATTATTGTTCTCAATGGTTGAGTTGTAAAACAATATTGTAATTTTAGAGGGACATATGTTGATAGGGGTCTAAAGAAATAGACTCCAGCACAAGCTAAGCGCAATGCGTCCGATGTAAGAAAGACAGGGGACAGACTTTTCTCTATTCTTTTGTTTAGCGCTAAATTATAATTAGGGATACAATACTATTTTTACTTCATTAGCTATGCTGATTGACAGTGGCCTAGCGCTCATCTTTACCGCTTCTGATGCAGATGTTCCGATGTTCCGATGTTCCGTTTATAGGGGTCTATGGATACACACTGCAAAGAAATATAGACACGAACACGAACACGAACCGATGAATGATGCCGGTTGTCACGTATCGGAAAACATCGATTCACCTTGCGTCTTTGAAGTCTGAACAACTAATATGTTAAAAGTAGTGTCCATACGAATGTTTGCAAGTTCAACTGCGGGAAGAAAGCTTTTAACATGTTCGAACTTACCTCCAGATGTTTTTAATTAGACTGCCGTGTATCCCCGTGTCCGCTCCATTAAGAGGTAGTACATTTTGTTGAATAACTCAAGTACGGGATATCATACACCCCTGAGACTTTGACAGGTAGTTTATTTACTATTTTTCCACAATATCTCAGTTTCTGGACATTAGGTTTTGAATGATAAGCGATTAGTTTTTACTTGCGTGAGTTGAAACTGACCGCTGAAACGTTCGGCTTTCTTATGTTTCAAACGACCCTGGACTGACGTATTTGTAAACAGTTTCACTCTGTTGATTATTTTTCTCTTCACATTTCACCGAGACTCCAATAAACTTTATGCGAAATAAAACTACATCGTTCGATGAGCGCTTTCTTTCTCAAACAAATATTCCATCGAAGCGAAAACAAGTGTGCTTAGTTTTATTGGAATCAATACACTATTTTATCATATTACATTGCGATGAACCTCTGTGGCCAAGAGGTCATTGTTCCTGCCTCTGACTCAGCTAACCCGGGTTCGTTTCTCTTTTTCTGCTTCATTTTTACAAGTGTTACAATTATTCTTCTCAATGGTTGAGCTGTAAAGCAAGTTTGTAATTTTAGGGGGATATATGTTGATAGGGTCTAAAGAAAGACTCCAACACAAGCTAAGCTCAATGCGTAAGGGGCACCCAACGAGGCAAAGCAACCAAAAGCTATAGAAAGGCGTTTTTTAAGTACCTTGTGATGTTTGAAGTCTGTTTAAAGTGATTTTTTCATAAGCTAGAAGAAGTTCATCTGTTCGGATTCCCTAGCTGAAAGTTTAATTGCCCGAAAATGTTAGGGAATAAAATCTTCCTTTGAGAAAATGAAAGCTGAAATGAACTTTCCACGAGCTTTCTAGGAAACTAATTTTCTTTCCGAAAATGCTAGCTGATGTTTTTGACTGCCAAAAACAGGAATTATGACCTTTCCGAAAACCTCAGGGGCTATGATTTCCCAGTTGCGAATCTTTTAGGTCACGTTTTAGTTACGAAAACCCGAGTGCACTCTTTAACCGACGCCGAAAGCCCAAGGCGAATTTCCTTTCACCGAACAGATATCTACCGAAACTTGTTGTTGGGTGCCCCTGATGCGTCCGATGTAAGAAAGACTGAGTGACTTCTCTCTATTCTTTTGTTTAGCGCTAAATTAGGGATACAATGCTGTTTTTTGCAAGCCCTAGTTTAGGCTAATTGTAGCCTCTTCTTAATTGGTAATCGGACTTCGTGTCGAAAACTTCACGGGTAATCGTGCGCGTAATTTCAAATCAGCCTTGAGCTACGCGCTAGGCTAATTTGAAATCGCTCGCCCGATTACTCCCTGAATTATACTCCACTCAGTCCTGTTGCCATTGCTAAGCATGTGATATCATAAAATGCGGGCTTTGGTTTATACCCAAGAAATATATCAGCACTAATTAATCCTCTTATCCTCCTACATTTTGCAACCTTTTCAGTAATTCTCACTGATGAATCCCTGCGTCTTAAAGTACTTACATGACCATTCAGACTAATACAAGTTACAACGTACTGCCAGTCACATTCCAAACAGACGTTTTTTACAGTAGGCTCTTTTGTATGAAAGGTTTTGGTCCCTAAACTTCTGTTCCCGCCGTTCATGTCGTTAGCAGGAAAATCAGCCATTCATCGCAACTCTTCAAGTGCTTATCGCAGCTACTGAGCCTCCTTCCCGACTGGAGATTGGTCTCAACCACTTATTCGGCTAAGGAAAAGCAAAACGATTTAACTATCATTGTTTTGAATTAGACATGAAAACCAAAAGGCATGCAAGCTAAGGAGATTTCGCATTTGTGAAATGAGTGGTTTAGCTTGCACTTTTTAGAGGCCATCGCAACGTTTGCGACTGATGCGGAATAAATGGTGGAAATGCACCATTTTATTTTATTTTAGTTCAGTTAACCCTATACAATTCCATTGTTGCTTTCATTCAAAATTGTTTAAGGCGACATGAAACAATCTTCTCAAACTGTGATCAGAAACTCATTGATGCACAACTCGTCAAAGAAGAAAATAGACTGTCAGAGAAAGATGGTGGTGATAAAAGTAGCCGTAGTAAGTAGAAATGAATAATTAAATTAGCAAAAAAGAAGGGAAGCCAAAAATTATGATATTAATTGTAAAACATGCAGTGTCTCATATTACTTACTGACTTACTATGCCTCGAATTTCTAAGGGCATCTCGCCCCTTCCCTTCAATAGCAATTGAGAAGAGTGTAACTGGCCCTTATTAGTTCAATAACTGTGAAAGACGAGACAGTACTAAAGTCATAATTGTGATTTTGCCATTTTCCATATCCCGGTACATTTAGAATGATCAAAAGCATTACTCACAAGAAAAAAAAAAGACTGAAATAGAAAGTGCACTCTTGATGTCAAAAATTGAAGAGAAATTGCTAACCAGCTGGCCTTTTTGGCTGGATTGAAGATTAAGGCTAAATGCCTCGGATCAAAATATTTGTGACTTTTATAACATCTGGGAAAGATGATTTAAACAGAACGTGACATCTTTTAAAAAAGTGATGGCTGTGTTTCTATTAATTTAGCATTTTAATGCACGTCTCACAGATTGTCACAATGCATGTCTTAAATGATTAATTTAGATTTTTTTTTCTTTTAATTTAGCTACTAGCAGCGTTTCCTTGACGATCACCAAAGGACTTCTTACTGGTATAAAGGCATTTTCGTGATACCAAATACTCAAATTGAGTAATTTGGAGGTCTTTTAGCTCTTAGGCCACTGAGTAAATGATAGAGAGGGAAAAACTCGTTGATATGGCAATTGACGTCCCATATAACTTCTTGCTCCTTCATTAGAAATAATTATTTTGTTAATTAAAACCGACTACCAAATAAATAATTAAAGGGAAGTTTAATTTTTCTTTGTCAAGTTAGTAATTAATTATTACCTAAGCCTTGCACCTGATATATTGAGAGGCTGTAGTACAATGGGTAAATTTATGGTTGTCTCAGACTGCAAGGCGTCGTCGTTCATGAATTTTTGCATTAACAGTGTTTTAGACAAGCAAATGGATTAGCTTTCATTTGGGCACAGTGAAAAAAAACTGGAACGTGATGACGAAGAGTTAATTAATATTCATTATTAAGGTTTCCAATTGCATTTCAGTCTCACGGTCTTTGGATTTTGAAAAGTTTAACCTCAATTTTTTCAAAAAAAGTCATTTGTAATCCGTTTCAATCTTCTCCATCCTTCACCATGGCCATCCTCGCCATATTTGCATTTAATCTTGTCTCTTTGGTGCTTATCTTCCCTGACAAATTGTTATTTCACTGTTTCCTATTATTTAAATGCATTTTTATGCCTCTAATGATGACCCAAAATATCGTGACCGAGCACAATTTAGCCGCAATTTTGTCACCGGTGACTGAGATGCATAATTGTAAAATTAAACTAGACTTACCTGTAAGTTGAGGTTTGATTTGGATTCTATCTTGTCATCAGTCCCGAACGAAGGAGTAACACAAGTGAATAGTGCTTTCCGCGCGCTCTGATTGGTTAGCTCGGAGGTGATTAGCAAAGTACTATTCACCTCATGCATAATGTGCTGTTATTAATTATCATTCGGAAATAAAGAGAAAAAGCATTCATGTGGTTCATAAGAGAGGCGACTGATCAGCGTTTTTCATGTTGCTACTATAATGTCTTACAATGACACTTACCAACGAAACCAAATTTGAAAAAAAAATCAAACTCTTTATCAAGGACAAAAGATCGAACTGTATGCTTTTATAAAAACAACAGTTCAGTCACACGCGCTCCCAACATGTTTTTCGGCTTTCCTTTTCAAAGGCAATGAATGACGTTCCTTTTGAGGAACGTCATATTGTATACAATATATGTTGTGACACGCTTGCTTTTCATGGTCAGTTGTCAGAAAATAGCGTTAATTCGATTTTAAAACGACGCCAACGGGCTATATAAAAGGTTTTTTCTTAGAATACTGTGAACACGACGCAAATTCTTCTACCAGAACATTTTGCACTAGATTCTGATCCGCGGTGGCTATCACCATGAAGAGGTTCTCTTTCTCGCTGGTTTTTCTTTGCCTCTTTGTCTCAACTTTGTTGTTGGCTGCTTATCAAGATGCAGAGGCGAGCATTTATCACAACAAAGGCAGTACAAACAAGGCTCTGAGGGGAGATTCACAGGAAGCAGCGGTAATAACATAAGATTATAGCGCTGACTCTTTTGACTGATGCAAAGGAATCAATTTCCATTCCCTTATTTTGCTGATGTAGGCTACCCCTTGCTAGTAAACTGTTGTTACGGTGATGAAGGCAAGCCTACTATCAGAGAACACAACACGTGCAGTTATTCCCAGGGGGGCTACTAAAAGACATTTAATACGGGGAGGCTTCGCCCCGAGGTCCAACCCCTTCCCCTTTTTTTACCAATTTTGACAGAAAAGGTACCCTTTCGTATACCTTCCATTGACAATTGGTACCCCTTTCGTATACCTTCCATTAGAACATTACGGTCATGAGGTATGTGTGTTCGAAATATTTCAATGAAAGGCCCTTTTAAATACCTAAATGGCAGAATTCCCTACCTTTAATATACCTGAAGCGTGAAAAAAGTAGGCCATTATAGGGAGTGCCCTGAGATGCGAAATTTTAGTTAATAGGGAAGTCAAAATTTTTTTTCGGGTATTGGCAAATATCCACAGGCTTACGAAAAAGATTCCTTAGCATATGACGGAGGGAACGTTTATAACTGAAAGTCACTTCAAATGGGAAATGCAACAATTCCCATCAGGTGATACAGAAGATATTTAGCATGGCTTTTTTTTCGTTTATTTGCTTGTTTCCAGTCCTCCGAACTGGGTGGGCGGTCAGTTCAGATATAATATTTATTACCTTTTCATCCACCTTTAGCCCTTTTAACCGGGAGAGACGTAATACTTTTCACAGTATATTTTTTCTAAGAATTTATTTGTTTATTTATTTATTTATTTATTTATTTTATTTTATTTTATTTTATTTTTTTGCCCATTGAGTTTTTTTTTTTCTGCATTTTTGTAGACGAATAGCTGGTATGAGATCGAATTGCTTTGTGGTTACAAAAACAGTCAGAAACGCCACAAAACACAGACACATTGCTTTAATCACTATCGTGTCTAAATAAAGGTTGCCTGTGGTTGTTGTTGTTGTAGTGGCTGCCAACTGTTTTAACCAATTCAACTCAACATTGTGCATTATCCCCAGTTAGGAACATATGAATTAAAACTTGCCGCACAAAAGTTTCGATTCAGAATTTAGGTACCAGCTGTATCGGTATAGGAGCGGCTAGAATCCAGACAACCACAGATTAAGTTATTTTACACTATTCTTTTCAAACTAGAAAATAGGCAAGGTAATTAGAAATTGCGGCATAGCATCACGTTGATATGTGCGTATGAACATTTTTCTTAATTTATCAAATCTAAATTTGTTTGACATAAATGAAAAGTGGTCACGATTCATGTTTGGCGCTATATTAAATTTTACAGTACTTATCTTACGACTGCAAATTTATTGTGCTGAAAAACTAAAAGCGAAAAGATATCCAAAAATAATGTTTCAACTTGATAAAACAACACTCCTGCTCATTTATTAAACATTACATAAAGTTTCATCATTTATAAGTCACTCAGACGGTAATTTAGCCATTGACGTTACATCTGCCGAGTGATTACTCTAATTAACGTTGCTTGATTGTTGATTTAAGCTCAGCTCTTTGACACCGGCCAGTGAAGTACAATGCGATTGACCTGTCATTTAACGCATACTATACATGTGTACCTTAACCCAGATAAAAATAAAATAATGCTGGAAAGTACTAAGTCGTATAAGATAACCTTCTGAACAAGAAATAATTTCTTCGAAGAAATTTTTCTTCCTTCAAATCATAAAAGGACTATTCTTGGTGCGTGGCCATTCTCAACTGTTGTGGTTCAATTTTATCCTTGCTTCAATTTTCAATTTCCTTTTGTTCTTGTGTGTGGTAATGTGTTATAATGAGTACAAAACAAAGGACAATAAAAATTGAACCACAACATCAACTGTGAGGAGAGAGGAAGACGTGGAGACGGACGATAATAAACATATTAGAGTGTTTTCCCTGTCCACCCTAAAGATCCCAGTTCGTTCCTAACAGACTCTCATAGTTCCTGTATTGGGGTGCATACTATACTTATGTCATGTAATTATTCATACACTTTCTGATATTTGACTCCATTTTTCAGATGTTTCGTTACAGAAGGAACATTTGCGAGGCCGCTCGCTCTTTGAACTGCAACAGAGAAAGTGACTGATGATCAGCCATGACATTGAAGACGTCCGATTGGAAGGAACAACAGCCTGAGATCATAGTGTCATTGAGGCCTTTGAGATACATTTAAATATTTAACGAAAACGTCACTAGTGTAATGGCAAATATTCTTTGGTAAATAAAGTTAACTCAGAGCATTGACAGCCTCTCTTGCCCCCTGCTTGCAATACACGCCAATGACAATCAGTTAGACTTTCAGGGGCATTCGTTTCCTCAAGTAAATCAATGAACACGGAATATGGCGATAGAAATGTGACATCCCTTTCGAAAACAGTGTGGTTTACAATTGAAAAGGTGCGTCTCCACCCATCTGCTTCAGTTTCGCTTTGAGGTTCTTTGTGATTGGTTGGTCCGACCCGCACAACGTTCTCAACTAATGAGAAGTAAAAATAATCATGGCTCACCAGCACGCATTTCCCCCTCTTTGCGCTGCCTATATTTATTCGTTCAGATGGTTCTCATTTGGCTTATTTGGCTTATTCGCGCTTTTTGCGAATGGCCAAAGTAGTTACTTTGCGTTTGGTTTTACGCCTTCTGGGACTAAAATCCCCCCCCCCCCCCGGGGGAGGGGTACTCCCATAAATTGCGGATAATTGCATAACACTCTATTTAAGGCCCAAACCCGAAAAAAAAAACTGGAAAGAACCGGCGTGAAACAAAAGCTGGAAAACTATCAGTGTTGCGGCTATTAAAAAGTGATTTCCATTGATTGCATTTTGTGCCTTCGTCGAGGTTCAGGGCGGGATTAGGCAGCTACACTCTGCGGGCAGCAATATACACCTTTTTCTAAACGCAAGTATCAGATGTACATTTATCTCGACGAATCGTCATTCATTTTTTTTTAATTAATTATTATTATTGTTATTTTTTATTGTCATTCATTTTCGTTCTTTACAAATTCATTAACCATTTTTTCATATTCAGATCGATACTTTAATGCGTATAGGCAGCCATTTACACTATGGGCATTCTATAGTGCTAATACACAGATCGATCATCGGGCTGTGTCTGTAACGCCGTTTCTTACTTCAATAAGCAGAGAACAAAATTGCAATAACGCAAAATTTTTAATGTCGGACGCTGCTCTTTATTGACTTTATTGGCTTCATTTATTTATACATAAAAAAGGCCTTTGTAGCCCGCAATTAGCGCAGCTATTCCACGCTGGCTACTTAACTTGCGGTGCATGTCTATCATGTCACTAAAAAAATGGTTTGTGCTATAAAAACTTCTTTAAACAGTGTTAAATAATTCTCATTATTCATGGATTTTCTCCAATTCGCCATTTAAGAACAGTGGCAAATATGTTTGCATAAAGCGATACCACTGAGAACATTTGTGGGCGGTTCAGTCAGCACAGACGTTTCGCCGGCACTTTATCAACAGTAAGAGCTTCACACAGCACTGTCCGCACTGTATGGCGCAAACAATGAAACATTCGTATTTGAATGGACCGGAAAGGTCCGTATTTGAAGTTTTACAGTATTCTACCCTGATTTTGTGTGAAAACCCTTTTGCGCTATTGAAAATTTAGTCCGGCTCCTCACTGAACTAAAAAACGGCGTTTAATGTTTGTATATTAGTACTATAGACTGCCTCACAGTGTAAATCAGGGTTGCCTGTACGTGGCAGATTTAGCAAAAATGGTTAATGGATTTTTAAACAAGGAAAAAGGACGACCATTCGTAAAAATAGGTACCCATAGGGTACTTGTGTGGACTACCATTTAGAAATGAGAAAGGTTTAATGTTGCTGTTACTTCGTACTTTATGCTTGAAGTTATCAGAGGTTAGGGATGGACCATTAGAAACAACCGAAGGGGGTGGGTGAAAACTTTTTGATGCATGAATTTTTTTTGAAGCCCACTTGTCTACAGGATTTTATTTCCTCTGCAAGAATTTATCTTTTAGGTACCACCGCCAGCAAGATTTTTTAGACAAGTTCCCCTTGCTGTAAGATAAGAGATAATCGGAAACACCACGCCAGGGATATTTTTAAAAAGGCGCCCAAAATTGCCATCCATATTCGTTGTTTGCCTCTAGATTAAGTGGCAACATCTGGAGTTTCCTTTGGCTCTCTCAAAACATGTTTTCTCTCTGCTAAGCTTGCAAACATACGCATAGACACTTCTCTCAACATATTGGTTATTCAGAACTCGAAAGCGAAAGACGCGCGAAACCCTTTAATTGGCGACCGCCGACCAATGTTTAGCCGATAGTCAAATGCCCCCACCGTGCGGGGCAAATTTCGGATCAAATACCCGGGGTATGCCCGGGGTGGGGATGGGCTCTTTTGGAATTGACTGATACATAAACGCAACAACTAGTGCAGTGCCTCTCAACTATATATACAAGTTTTCCTTCAAAAAATATCACGCTTGATACAAATTTTAAAGCGAAGATAGTAAACTTTTATCAGCAAACGATGATGTGATGGTCGCTGACATTCTAGTGAGTACAAATGAGTCACAAAGGTGGACTCAGCTCGCTACGTTAACTTCAACTGTAACTTCACCGCCTGATAAACTTGAATTTCATGCTTCGATCGATTACACTGCTGAGTACGTGGAATTTCTTATGAATTAATCTTAATCTTAATCTTTATTGTTTTCATACCATACAAAGTGAAACATAAGTTGCCAAAGCCAGAGGCTTAAATGGCTTTTTGGTCAGAGACAAAGACAGAGACAAAGATTATTATTATTATTACAAAGAACAGTAGACTAAACTAGGTAATAAAGAACAGTAGACTAAGCTAGGTAATAAACTAAATAAAGAAGATAGGTACTTGTAGACCAATAGAAATGCAGAACTTATGACAACAATCCAGGTATAATATCAGAAGTTCATTATAATATTCACAATTGGTAACTCAAAGATTTAATTCAGGCTAAAGAAGTATGATTTAAGCTTCTTTTTAAAGTTGCTAATAGTAAGCTGTTGCCTAAAGTCAGAGGGATATCATTCCAAATAGTTGGGGCTTAAGAGCAAATAGCAAAATGATACCTACGCGAAAATTTGTGTAGGTTGAGACGAGAGCGAGTTAAATAATCATGATACTCACAGTTAAGATGTAGAAGCGAGGAAAGAGAGGCGGGCAGAAGGCAATTGAAATATGAGAAAACAAAACAGGAGACATGGAATTTATAGAGCAAGTGAAGCGAAAGAATATTGAGCTTAGAAAAGAATGGTTTAGAATGCGTTCGTGGAGGAGAAAATGTAATAATATGAATGGCTTTCTTTTGTAGTATATAAAGTGGTCCGAGGTAAGAGGCAAATGTGGACGCCCAAATCAAATTACAATAATTAATGTATGGTAAGAAAAGAGAATTATATAAAGTTTTAAGGGTAACCGATGGTAGATATTGAACTGGTTGCTGGACCTTTCTCCATATAACTATCGTATGCTTCTAATATTGCTCTGCTCTCTGCATGATTGCTTAATCTGCTGGTTGTTACTATTATATTTTAGTTTAATTTATTGCCTAATAATCTTTAACTGATAGTTGATTTTCCTTTATTTATTTATTTACTTATTTATTTATTTATTTATTTGTAACACCTGTTGTCTTATGCCTACTAAGTATCTGTATACGGTATGCAAATTTAATGTTCGTAACAATCATAAAGCCATTTTATGTGACAGTTGCCTAAGCTGGGCTCATCTAGACCGCTCACAGTCTTCTATTTTTCCGTGAGATCGTCGAGATCGAGAGTAACCTGCGTGCAGACGTCTCCTATTTCCTTTGTTGCACGCGGAAAAGGGACGTCTGCGAAACAGCGTCGCTAATCGTGTTCCAGTATCCTGCTGTTTTCCCAGGATCTTGAGAAAGAACTGTGATTGGTAGCCAGATAGTGGTCTTTGTTAGAGCAAATTCTGATTGGTCTTTATCTAAAACAGAATCATAATGTATCCATGCATTAAGCCGCCCAAATTTAGCGGAGTTTTCCATTTAAAACGGATCAAAACATACAATGTTAACTGTGTTTTTAAGCCATCGAAAAGTTGAGCGACAGAATTCTTGTGCAAGGTCACAGAGCATTTAATGTTTACGAAGAATTCTTTCTCTTCAGTTCACTGTGCATCCAACATAATTAAGCTTATATTTCAGTGTAAACAGTGAGACTCACGAAACTACAAAGCGACATATACTTCGCAACAACTTGGGAAAAATCGACGAGGAGACTTTCGAAGATTACCGTCGCAAATCTTTTAAGGCAGGAGCATCGGCTGCTCCTGAGAAGCGAATTCTCTTAGACGAATCAGGTTCCTCTTCGTCGAACGATCATACAAGGCTCCTCGCCAACGTTATCTTCAACACTCGTCACGGTCTTCCCCATGCATTCTACACGCGTAATTCCCAATTCTCCTGTTAGGCTTGCAATCAATAAGCGAGTAGCTGAAGAAACTGAAAATGAACACAAGACTGGCGCAAGTCAAGGTTCAGTAGCCGAGTAACAGGCTGACTGAATAGCTGGAAAGCCTGGGGAAAATGTTGTGTAGGGGTACATATGGTCAGACTTAGATAATGTTTCATTATTTATGCGAAATTTAAAACCAAACAGAGGGATACTGGAACACGATTAGCGACGCTGTTTCGCAGACCTCCCTTTTCCGCGTGCAACAAAGGAAATAGGAGACGTCTACACGCAGGCTAGATCGAGAGCGTCTTGCCGAGTGTCAAATCTTCAGGAATTTCAATTCCACTGACCCAAATTATTTAAGTTTGCCTGTTGACTCAAACGTCGAAAAATAAACAGAGCGAGGCTGAACTCACGCTATCATTTATGACGTAATTCAAGATGCACGAACGACGAAAAATTTCACCACTTAGTATCACAGGGAACCCAAGATTAGGTTGCGTTCTCCAAACGTCGAACGCAATTAGACGTTAAAACGCGATATCAACTTTCCCGCGCTGTCTGCAGCAAGAAGCCCGGTTGCTCAGCTGAAAGATGGCGTCCGCCGATGAACCTGCGGCCGGTCCGTCCAAGTTGAGTACCGAGGAGAAAGTAGAGCTTGGGATAGCTTTGAAAGAGAAAGGAAATGAATATTTTAAGAAGCGGGAGTATAGGAACGCAATGAAAAGTTACCACAAGGCTTTACTACATGTAAAAGGTCTTATCGATCAACCCAATTTACCTGGTATGGATGCTATGGACATTCCCGACGAACTTAAAAACCGCATCTACCAAATTCAGTTCAGCTGTTACAACAACTTAGCAGGTGAAAAGCAAGTCAAATCTTTTTAGGCTTTTAAGAAACCGAGGAAAAACCTGTGATGTACTCAACTCAACAGCGTTAGCTGAAGCATGTATTGTTCATTTTGAAATACTTTCAGCTTGTTTATTGAAAGATGGAAGATGGGATCGAACGGAACATTACTGTAACGAGGTACGAAATTTCTGTGATATTATCTATCGCCTCAAGATTTCCCGCACAGCTCGATACATAAGTTGTGCTTGCCTTTTCCGGGGTTTATCTCGGTGTAAAAGCCTGGCGAGGTTTTCTTTGTTTTATGAGATGTTGTTTTGCTGTAGGCTTAAGTTGGTAGCTGATGATTGTGGACTTTCTTGAGAACTAAGAATTTCATTTTTCTGGTTGACTATTTACGGGTTGATGGTGACCTTTATGACAGTTGAAATTCTGTAATACACAACTGCCTCTTAAGGCTCTTAAGGTCATGCAGGACACTTGCCTATGAATAACTTCATGAGCCAAATTTTGGGGGTATGTGTTTCATTTTCAAGCTTCAAATCTCTGAATTTTGAGGGTTGATTCTGCTGAAATTTGACAAGGGTCTTAGTGGTTGATGGAATTAGATCATGATTGTTGTTTTGTAGGCATATTGCGATTTACGGTGACATTTTTAGGTTGCTTACCGGTAAGTTAGAACTGGGAAAAGCAATGCTTGTGTCTGAGTTTTCTTATTGAGAACCACAGGAAAGCAAATGGTTTTATTACTTGGTGATAAAGGATAACCTCTCCTGTGATGTGACAGAAACAGATGTCTCAATTTCAAGGCTCATTTAGGGCACTAGGGTGTATATTGTGCCCCTCTCCATTCTATTTTCTTTACCTTGTATTTATTATAAAAGTAACTCTTAACATAATTTGAATGGAGAAAACAATGAAATGAAATGAAAAACAAAAAAGGCTTACTGACAGTTTGGCTTCCATAGGAGTAAAACTGTGAAACTTAGACTTTGAAGCATCTGATCTTCTTTTTGAAGTTCTCCCTGGTGAATCAGATCCTGAAGTTCTATATCCATGATGAAAACTCAGACACAAACTTGCAGCACATCTCCGAAAATCGAACGAATCCCTTAATGTATTCAAAACTGTGCAAGAAGTTCGTACTTCAAGATTTCAATCACACATGCAATTAGTGCCAAACACAATGTATAAATTTAGAATGTAAAACCCCTTCTCATGAATATTCCGTGCATCGTTGGAATCAGTCACACGGTCCATGCTTGCTCTTCAAACAAATACATACATAATGAGATTAAGTGTCCTGTGTGGCCTTAATGTAGCATAATTGTCTACTTAGCAACCCTACTGAGAACCCAGCTTGTGGGATGGTACTGTCAAAACTTTGTTCTGGCTCCTATCCTTCAATTTTTCCAGGCGTTAAAACTTCAACCCCAAAATGCCAAAGCTTTGTTCAGAAGAGGACAATCATATTTTCATATGAAGGACTTTGACAAAGCTGAAAGAGACCTAAAAGCTGCAGAAAAGCTGGAGCCAAAAGGTTGGTGGTATTGTTTATAGGTGCGTGTGTGGTAAGGACCAAAAGGTAGAGGGGGAGGATTCAAGTATGAGGAAAAGGGGTGCTTGCCAGTATGCTTTTGCTAACTCTTTATTTTTCATGGTTTCCTGCTGTACTAGATCACATACAAATCCTGATGGGTCAGAAGTCTATGTAACACAATTTCATGCCCTGGTATGCCCTGATTTATGTAGCTGCAATTAATTATATCTAACCAACAATGCATGTACATGTGACTGTGTCCAGGAGTGTTCTGTAGTGAACAATAATAACAGCTAGTAGTTTGACCTTATTTTCATTCACAACTTTATTATTTTGACACTATTGCATAAATAAAATAGTTTATTGTAATTTTTTCCATCTATTTTATTCAAATATTTCACTTAATTACACCTGTACAGCTACTTGCAAGTCTTGACACAATATTTTCTATAGCATTTCATCTCAGTTCAAAGTTTGCACAAACCTTTGCTTGGCAATCTTACATATACAGTTAACCTTTGCTATTTCATTTTCCCATTGCATGAGCAGTCTGCAAACAGAGTATTAATGCAGAAGAATATTATAACTTGCTTAGTCTTAGAAAGTGCCACAGTGTAACATTTCACAACTCAGGGTTGTAGCTAGCATGAGGTGAACCAAGGCACTTGCCTTGGTAAAAATGTTGCATTTTTGTTGTCTTTTTCTTTTCTTTTTTTTCCCTTATTGTGTGTCATACGAAAAATATAAACTGTCTTGAGCTCTCCTGTTTCACAGTTGCATAAGCTTTTTTGAGGTTTGGGTTAGAGGCTATACATTGTAAGGTTTTTCTTTTCACCGGCATTGCCTCGGTAACAATTTTCATCTGGCTATGGCCCAGCAACTGATCTTTTTTCCTAAAAAGTGAAAAGATCTGAGTGCAAGATTAGGAGCAGCTATAGGATGCCGCAACTTACATGTGTTGGAGGTTCTTGTCAAACAGGGCATATGACAATCCATGGACACTACATGTATTATTATTCACTGGTATGGAAATAAGTATTTCTGCATTCTGTAACTTAGCCTAAGATTAAAGTGCACCTTACACCATTAGTATTTTCCTTTTTGCTAAAATAAATCTTTGCACCAGTCCCAATAACATTTTTTCTATATTTCCATTTTTTGACTTTTTTATTGGCTTCAAACTGTACAAAAAAAAAAAAAGAATCATTGGGTACACAACGAAGTCAGAAGGGGCATGACTCTATTCTCAATTTGACGTCATGAACTGCGTTGCATGCATGTTTACAAAGACTTAATGCGATGTGAATCAGTTTGTGATGTCAAATCCAGAACAGACCCAAACCCATCAATAGCTTGGTTGTGTGACAGATGTTGACCAGATTGTGTAAATTTTACAGCCTATGAAAAGATATCTAGTCAAGATTTGGTAAAAAAGCCACAATGCATTTCAAACAGGTGCAAAGATTTATTTTAGTTTTTTTAAGTGCAGTTTAATATTGTGGCCTTTTCAATGCTCAAGGTAGCCATTTTTGTCTTACTAGATTCAAGTATAAAGAAGATGTTGGCCTTGCTTGAGATTGAGTTGAAGAAAGTCAAAGAAAAGGAGAAAAAGATTTATGCGGGAATGTTTGATAGATATCCACAGAAAGAGTAACAACTACATTTACACAAAATGTGAACTATGGGATTTCTATAAAGCAGAGTGGGATTTTAAACTTCATGTATTTTGTACAAACAAAACAAAACTGAACATGTGTATATACTGTGCTGAAAATATCCTTGTATTGTAAATACTTTTGATATAGCTTCATATTATTGCATTTGAAAGTTTCATTGCCAACAGTACCATATTGATGTTAAGCCTTGCATTTATTTCATTGTATAATGAAACATCTTAGTGATCCTTTCGTACATTTTAGATTGTTGATCTAAATTGCTTTTCCAATTTCACACAAGCAATTTTGTTAAACACTTTCTGTCACAGGTTTAACATTTTCGTACACAAACACTGACCAAATATCTCTAGTAATTTCTCCTTACTGTAAGGTTACAAATTTCCTTGATAACAAAAGCAGCCTAATCCATGGTAATTATGTTGGTGTGGAGGAAGCAGACCTTAATAACTATTATAGCTTCTTGGGAAATATAAGAGTTTTCTCTGTCCAACCAAATATCTTTGGCGATTTCTTGGAACTCCGCCACTATCAGTGTCTCCCTCCCTCAACCACTTGGTAATGTTCAGACTTTTATAATTGATTCTACGACATTTCAAAGTAATAAAATGTGTGCCTAAAGGCCCGGCCAAACGGATCCAACATGTTGATGCAACATCGTCCAACATTGTTGGATCCAACATGTTGCACTCGTTTGGCCACCATGTTGCATTATGTTGCATGATGTTGGATGATGTTGGACGAAGTTTGATATCCATCAAACATCGTCTTCAACATCATCCAACATTTTTTTTTGTTCTCAGGTGTGAAGAACAATGTTGCATTCAAATGAAGAATGATCCTCGCAGTTGTGAACGCAATTTATGCAATTGCGAAAAGAAGCCTGAACATATGAACCCACAATTGACCTGCTCCCAACGTCAGTGGCTTCATAGCTCAGTTGGTTAGAGCATCGCACCGGTAATCGCGAGGTCACGGGTTCAAATCCCGTTGAAGTCCTGAATTTTTTTCAGCCTTCTTTTCGCAATTGCATAAATTGCGTTCACAACTGCGAGGATCATTCTTCATTTGATTTCATTTCCGCAGTTCATATATGATTCATTTCATATATCATTCACACAATGTTGCATTCGTTTGGCCACTGTTTTCAACAATGTTGAACGCGCGCATGCCCACTAAGCTGACTTTGCTGTATCTGTATTGTTTATATTTGCTTCGCGCGTTGCCGCGTGATTATTCAAGATACAGTATCGCGAACGAGCAAAGTTTTCAATCTCTCGACGAAGAGAGCTCTAACACAAGCGATCTCTCTTCAAAAAGAAAGCGAAAGGGAAATGGAGTAGCTGAAACTGTAAGACGAGCGAAAGCGAGAAGATTATCTTACCCAGAGGTCGAAATACTTAAGCCTGGTTTTCACCAGCGACGCAAGCACAAGCGAAAGCCGCATGAGTAGCTTATGCTAAGTGAAAACGAACACTACACAAGCGAACGCAAGCATAATATAAGCGCTTGCGCTTATGGTTGCGTCAAGCCCGTTTTCACTGTGAAATAAGCGCTCTTGTGCTTGCGCTTGTGATAACCAGGCTTTATGTACAGTTATCGGTCTCGCAGCATTTTCTGGGCAAACAAAGACAATATCGCACGGGTTTGTTTTCTAAGGAGTCTTGGTAAATTTTGGTCCCAAACCCTTGAGACCGAGTGTTGAATCCAACATGTTGCATTCGTTTGGCCACCTCGTTCAACACTGCAATGTTGGATTCAACAATGTTGGATGATGTTACACTCGTTTGGCCGGGCCTTAATACTAAATGTCGTTTCTGACCTAATCCTATTTATTGCTATTTTTAAAGAAATCTTATTTTTTGAAGCGAGTCCTCTCGGTGAGCGTTGTTACTCTTAGGGCAAAGTTCGCCAATAAAATATATGTTTGATTAAAAATGGTGGTTCTGAAATTTGTGATCCGACGTTTGAAGATGAGCACGGACAACACCATTTCAACATTGAACAGAGTTGCGGAAGGGGGAACTCCTTCGCAGCCGTTCTTTGGATCGTCACGCGACGCTCCTTCCCAAAGAACGGCTGCGAAGGAGTCTTGAGGAGGGGGGGGAGAGTACATACAAACCGAATTTTATCACCGACTGACTAAAGGTTGATTTTAAACGAGAATGACAACCGTGTAGTTAAATCATACAGTGTAGTGTCGGGGTTAATTCAGCACGGCTTAAAAAAAATGTTTTCTGGGTTGTTATCGCTGAGGTACGTGCATACAAGTTTTCCTGCTTCGTGGAGCGGACTACACTATCCTTCACAATCAGAAGTCGGCTTAATCGGGAGAGCTGACTCGCGAAACACTAGGATAACTTAATTTTTTGACGAAAACTGGTCAACATATGAAACAATGAAAACGCATGATGAATCGTGTAGTGGAACTGCCGTACAAAGATTTAGATGGATAATTTTATTATCATCTCTGCTAGACACCCAACTATAATGTAGAGGATCCACCATCCACTTGAGAACCACTAAATCTTTCCGCCACAATTCACAAAGATTACTCCTGAGGACTCGGATTGGCTAACCAAAGCATCACTTTTGAAGAAACTGGTTCACACCGTCGCAAATAAAGTAGGGAACTCCAACGTTATATATTGAAACGATAAGATATGCAAGCTCCACAAGCCTACAGCTACGTCTAAACAGGAGCCCATTCTGTAATAAGCTGACCCATGGTTGGTGGAAACTTCCTTTCTACAGTCAAACCTCTATTAAACGGAAACTTATCAAATTCCCAAAAAGCGATCCCCCTTTCTACAGTAAATTTAACCCCTATTAAGCGGACGCGGGCACCATTCAGAATACCCAATTGGCTAATTTCATTGTATTTGACACAACGATATGTAAACCATGTCCAGTTTCTTTTAATAGTTCATCAAACGGCATAATGCAGAGGTACATTTAATCACAGGGCGCCCACACGAACTATGTGACCGTTGGGTATTTTGAAGTTAATTGAAATGTATGGGAATATCGAAAAGTTTTGCCTTCGACGTTTCAGTCAGGTAAATGTCGCACTCAAAGCTCTTCAAATCGCTAAAATTCGCTGTTTTCAGCTACAAGAACATTAACTCACAACATTTCAGGTAAAAAGATGTTTATTTTGATCTTATATGTGGATATTATTCGTAGTAATTTTTATTACGATAATATGAACCGTTTCGATATTCCCATACATTTCAACTAAATTCAAAATACCCAACGGTCACATAGTTTGTGTGGAGCCCCTGTGATTTAATCAGCGTAAGAGTGGTTCATGTTGAATGGCAAAACTAAACGTTATTTAAATTAATGTCCTTTACAATTAACAATTGGTTCACGCGTCAGCCTGCGTTCATCGAGATATGAAGCACGCGGGAAGTTTGGAGAGCACGAAAGATGCGTAAGAGTTGCTCGAGGCGTAGCCCAGAACATCTCTAACCTCTTGAGTGCTCTCCAAACTTTCCAAGTGCTTCATATCTAGATGAACGCACAGCTGACGCATGAACCAATTGTTTTATGACATTTTCAACGTGGTAGTTTAAATATTGCCTATTTTTCCAGCTATTTCAGTTCCATCTGCTACGTCATGAGCGTGCACAATAGCAATTTATATAATAAGATGTATAGTTCGCGCGTTGTGATTGGTTCTTAGCTATGATCTATTAGAGGACAGATGCACAGATTACGTCATAACGACCCACTTTTTTCCAGAAATGTGAAAATAAACAAGTTTTTCGCTTGCATTTTGTTTCTTTATTATATAAAATCGCCTGCGGCTCGTGTGCCACTTCTTTGTTTTTACCACATTATTAATCAATTTTTAATTAATTAAGAAATTTCTCAAATGAAGAATGATCCTCGCAGTTGTGAACGCAGCTTATGCAATTGCCAAAAGAAGCCTGAAAAAAAATTCAGGACTTCAACGCAGTTGATGCAATTGCAAAAAGAAGCCTGAAAAAAAATTCAGGACTTCAAAGGGGTTTGAACCCGTGACCTCGCGATTACCGGTGCGATGCTCTAACCAACTGAGCTATGAAGCCACAGACGTTCATATGTTCCCGTGAAAGAAATGAGTGTGAATGATATATGAAATGAATCACATATGAACTGCGGAAATGAAATCAAATGAAGAATGATCCTCGCAGTTGTGAACGCAGTTTATGCAATTGCGAAAAGAAGCCTGAAAAAAATTCAGGACTTCAACGGGGTTTGAACCCGTGACCTCGCGATTACCGGTGCGAAGCCACTGACGTTGGGAGCAGGTCAATAGCGCATTTTCGTAACGCCCAAATGCGCTTTACAACGTCAAAATAAATTATCATTTATAAAGTAAAAACTACAAATATGGCAATATAAAAGCTAAAAATCGAAAAAGGCAAAAGTCTAAAAGTCATAAAAGTCGAAAAAATCTTAAAGTTTAAAAATAGGCTTGTCGAAAAAGATAGGTCTTAAGCTTAGCTTTAAAAATAGGGACAGATGCGCTGCTTTTAATCTCAAATGGAAGGGAATTCCAAAGGTAAGGCGCACACACCGAGAAAGCCCTCAAGCCAATCGATTTGAGCTTATGCGTTGGCTGCTCCAGCAGAAGTTGGTCAGCTGACCTGAGAGCTCGCGTAGGAACATAAGGACTGATAAACTCATTCAGGTACGTTGGAGTCACACCATGGAGTGCCTTAAAGGTGTACAATAAGATCTTAAAAACAATACGTTGGCGGACGGGAGCCAGTGTAACTCAATAAGTAATGGTGTGACATGGTCAAACTTTCGTTTGCAAGTGATAACTTTGGCCGCCGCGTTCATAACATATTGTAGTCTTTGAATAAGATAATAAGGTAGGCCATAGAGAAGCGCATTACAGTAATCTAAGCGAGACATTACTAATGCATGCATTAGTGTCTTGGTAGAGTCAAAGGCTAATTTAGCATCAGAACGGGAACGTCATTTGAGGTCGCGAGAGCGCGCGGAAAGGACTGAACACGACTTCCGGTGCTCAATTTGCTGCTCTGCCATTGGTTAAGTCGGTTTTTAGATCTGCACGCGCCGTTGTCAAGAAGTCCCCGTTGTCTTTGCTAAATCAGCCTAATAGGCATGGGCATATGTGACTAATGTTCCTGATATGAAAAAAGGTAGTCCTTCATAGTTCAACATGTTGACGTCATCTGTGATCTATTAGGCTGATTTAGCAAAGACAACGGGGACTTCTTGACAACGGCGCGCGCAGATCTAAAAACCGACTTGACCAATGGCAGATCAGCAAATTGAGCACCGGAAGTCGTGTTCAGTGCTTTCCGCGCGCTCTCGCGACCTCAAATGACGTTCCCGTTCTGATGCTAAATTAGCCTATTACTGAACAGACGCGCGGCAACATGGAATCTATTTGTTAAATGAAGCACGCTCGCGCGCAATTGAATTTGACTGCACGAATTTACCTATGTTATAACAAATTACGATTACCTTAAGGCCGCCATACACTAGCCGATTTTTTCTCGGGCAACGAAAAATCTTCACTTCTCGGCTAGTGTGTGGTGAATTCAGACAAGTCTGCGACAAGATCGGGGCTTGTCAAGCGATATCTGACAGTGCTAGATCTGAAAACGTCTTGTCGGGCCTTGTCAGCTAGTGTGCGGTGGACCAAGACAACTTGTCTGGGCTCGCTCGCGCCTCAACCAATTAGGAAATGTCATGAGAGTCACGTGAACAAGCGTCTTTTCCAACATGGCGGAGATTGATGCTGAGATCAGCGCCATCTTACTTTTGGATGACTCGGCCCCAAGCCTCAACGCGGCTAGTCGCGACAAAAAATCGGCTAGTGTGCAAGCTGGTGGCCCGACAAATTTTTACCCGATCGATTTGATCCCGACATAAATCTGCAGTTCTACGACATAAAATCGGCTAGTGTGCGGCGGCCTTTTACAAATAACATTAGAACTATAGGAATAAACTTCCTTGAACATGCCATTACTTGATGTTTTTCTCATATTCTTTGTTACTTTTGTTTAACCGATACAATTTTAGGGCCATTTATACGGGAGAAAATAATACGCGTCTTATCTAAGACGCGACTTTAATAAGACGCGAACTGATCGTATAAGTGTTGCAAAATAAACGTTCGCGTCTTACATAAGACGCGTCTTATCTTAGAACAGGGTTTTCAGCTGTTCTAATTTTGTCCGCATCTTAATTAAGACGTGAACTTCCTCGTATAAATGGTTTCGCGTCCTAAATAAGACGTGAACTGTAAGTGCGCGTGGATAACAACAACAGCAACATGAGCTTGTCGTACGATTAGATAATGAAATTGGTTGCAACGCTTTGTAAAAGATGGCCGAGAGAGGCGAAAGTTTGCAATGAATTCAGCATCTTCTTTCTTTAATATGCCATCAGTCGCAACAATCCGTCGATCGTTTTCTTCCAACACCGTCTCGGATTTCTGTTGTATTCTTTGCATGCTACAACGAGTTAATGAATTTTCCATAACAGTGTGGTCTTCATAAGAAAAAAAAATCTCTGAAAAAGTCTCTTCCTTCTTAAAATGACAGGACAGCACGCTTTTGTTTCTTGCTATAGCGTGCCATCTTAGACTGTTGCTAATGGCAACACTGCATGTTAGCGAGGCTGCATCAAAAATAAGACACGAACCATTTATACGAGATCTTTACGTCTTATGTAGGACGTGAAGGTATAAACGGTACAGTTCGCGTCCTATTTAAGTCGCGTCTTGGGTAAGACGCGTCTTATTTTCTCCCGTATAAATGGTACCAATATACTGTACATATGCTACAGTTTCATTTGTATCATATGTCATACTACAGTTTGGAAAACCTCTCTTAAGCGTTCATGCAGTTCGCTCTTTCCCGAGGTTGACCGCTTAATAGGGGTTTGACTGTATTTTGATTATTATCAGGATTTTCTATGGATGATTTTTTTATCATCATGTTTAGTTTTGAATGTCTGTTTGTTTGTTTTTGTGCTTGTTGTTGTTGTTTTTATGTGGGTTTTTTTTATGTTTATCTTTACTTTCTTCTTTTTGTGAGTGCATGTCGTTATCTTCGGTTCTTTCAGCAACAAAACTGATTTTTAGCGGCATTCAGGCAGCCCTTCGGGCCGCCAGGCGAAGCACCATACTTATAGTAACCCGTGAATTGCTTTTCTCATGGCAATCATGGCTAGCGGTATTGATCGTTGGTGCGACCGCTCGACGACGGAGTCGTCCAATAATTAATAATGATAATAATAATAACAATAATAATAATAATAATAACATTAATTACAATTTCCTCGATTGTGATTGGTTTAAATTAAAAACTCCTATTTTCCATTGTCATGTTGTTATCGGACAGTTTGGTATTGGACAGTTCAATACGCCAATCACATTCAAAGTAGTTTTTCAACCAGTCACGTTCAAAGTTGTAGTTTAAGTCAACCAATCACAACCTTGGTTTCAATCACCATACATTTTGATTGTAGTCAATTTCAGAGCGACATTAAACGATTTACACTTTCTTTGTCAGATTTTAATTTCCCTTTGCAACTTGGCTCTTCTTTTTTTTTTCTCAGAAATTGTAATTTTTATAGCTGACCAGGTAGTTTACAGCGTACATCTGATATTGCACATCCATATTATGGTCAATTGGCACCTGTAAAACATAAGGTATCCGCTGACCAATATCATGTGACCATACCGCGGGCTCAAGTCTAGAGCTCATCGAGGTCAGCTGTCTTTGTTAAAAGGGGATTAGTTTCTAAAGAAACTGTGGTGCTGCGTCGGTGGAGGAGTGAAACACGAAAATTTTCTGTTTCGCCGATGTATAACTTTTTGCTTAATGTAATATCGGGCCCTAAGCGATCTGTTAAGATCACTGATCTTTTCACTTGTACCTCCGCAAATGTTATCTATTGCATAACCTGCACATTATGCAAAAAGTTGTACATCGGCGAAACAGGAAGACGACTAGGTGAACGATTCCGAGAACATCCTCGTGATGTTGAGAAAGATGACAAAGATGCATCAAAACCAGTCGCTCGACATTTTAAGGGGGGACTAACTTAATTACATACTTAGCGTTGTTGCCAAGGGAATTTACAGATCGTATTTGTAAAACACGGTTTTTCGGTATTTTTGCCACTATATTGGTGAAACGTGCGAAGAGGTGAACAAGTAAAATTTATTAATTGTTATTGCGCATGCGCAACTTTCCCCAGGCCCCAACCGCGCTTTAGAGAGAAAAATCCCTAAAACTTGTAGAAATTATGTAAAGTTCCGATTTTTTTTTTGCCAGTTGGAGATATTCCGGCCTTCTTTACAAGCGTACGTAAGCAATTGTTGTTAACGTAAATAACTGCAATGATAATGACGAAATGGTATGGATTTGCGTGCTTATGACGTCATAAATCTAACAGAAACGCGAATTTCCAAAAATCGATACGTAGAGTTTTCCACCTTGGCGACCGTTAACCATTGGCACCATTTTCGATATCCAGAAGAGTACGCCACTCGAGTTTTAGGCCTTTCTCTTTTCTGGTCACGTTACTTACCAAATATGGTTAAGACTCGAAATTCTTGTAAACCTTTTTGATTGTAAAAACATAACCAGACAGCTTGCCAGTGCAAGTTAGGATTTCCAAGATATGAGGGTTGGGAACTTTCCATAGCAACAAAGTTAGCTAATTTTGTAGTTAAGTTAGTCCCCCTTAATCTCCCTAGCCATTCCAAACAACACATGTCGATCTCCGGCCTTTCCCTACATCAAGGTACCTCGGAAAGCCGTGAAAATCTCGAGCAAAAATTGATCTTTCAAATCGGCACTCTTAATCCCCACGGTATCAACGAGCGCTTTTCATTCAATTAATTTATTCTTGTTTTTCACGTTACCATGTTACCACCAATAGCGTAGCTCCATTTTTCTGTATATAACCATACACAACCCACAATTCCTCGATTCGCTCCGACGAACGGCTAACGCTCGAAACGTCAGCTAATCGAATCCCTGTACGGGGGTCAATTTACATTATCAACTCCGTTGATAAACCAAATTTTTGTCTTTGTTAAAGTTGACCGCTGACCAGGTACATGATCTCCTCTCTGAAATAACGATTATCGCTACTTCTGAAATTGCTCCGGAATTATGATTATCGTTAAAACAGGACACTGTTTCGAAAGACTTTTCAGAAAATAAAAAATAAAAAAATGCCATGTTATTTGGCCTGGATTTGAACCCGAAACTACCGCTCTTAGGAACGATTTCTTACCACTAGACCACCGAAGAACAAGACGACGGGAAATTGTTTAACAAGATATTTATTAGAGTCTTGCATAGAATAACATTGATCTGATTTTAAATGGTTAGCTTTTTGTTGATGTTGGCGATCGACCTTTTCCATTTACTCAGTCCTCAGGCTCTTTGGCCAGCGGTTAGTCGCCAAGAGAGACTCTTGGATAATGGGATTTTTTCACCCTAGAATTTCTGGGGTAGAGCAATGGAGGTTGTTACTGGCCAGCCACTCAGTCTCCCCTGGTGTCTAACTGCTGGCCAAAGAGCCTAAGAACTCTGGGTACGACATCATACGATCATCGCAAATTCAGAGGGGATATTGGTTGATCATTTTTTGATTGTTTAAATTTGTTTTCGAACAAACACACGCGTAGTGTCTTGTTTTCTTGTAAGGTCAATTCCTGTTGACTGCTCTAAACTGACATAAAATATTGGCGCATATATTTAAATTGGGTTAACCCTTAAGGTGGGACAAAAATGTTTTGAAACACCACCAGACAGTGGACACTCCACAAGGGCACTGAAGGTTGCTGGGGTACTGTTTTGGTGTCCATTTACTAATATTCCACTTCAAATTCCAATTTTAAACCTTCATTATATCTTCAATATTCCCTATTTCCCTAAATTTTAACTAATTCTTCTGGAAAAATTATCTCTTCCCAAATATGCCCAAAAATCACCAAAAACTTCTCAAAATTACCCACAACACAGCTTCGTGGGATGAGCATAGAGATTTCGCGAACGAGATATAACGTCAAATCCATGTATGGTGTTTAGGTTAAGTCCCGCCTTAATCGTGGAGGAAACTGGGATAATTTTCCATCAACCAGTCCCTTGGGCCATATGTAAGAGGTAGCTTCCTCCGTAAGCCTCTCGTATTTTTAAGGCAAGGCTGCTTGTGGTAAATTTTGTGGGCCGGGAGAGAGAAAACTTATGGCGAATTTAGCCCGAACCGGAAGCATGAAGGAAGGAAGCGGATTTTACGCCCTCCCCCACGGTACTCCAGAGATGTCTGCGGAGGAGACTAGGTACGAGGGTTGGTGGAGCACGCCAGAACCCCACATGTCGCTTTATGAGGAACATAGAGTCAGCTACAGGCCATTAGAGCTAGTAACTGCCGCGACCAGACCGGTGCATGCTCGTGTACTAAAGGAGCTGGTGCTTCAGTGCCTACTGCACAGCTGCTAACGTTGCAGCAATTAGGAGATTTAACAACGACAAAAGCAACGGAAACAAAGCTTTGAACTTCATTTCAGATTATGAATCCTTGTCATTGTAACCATTTTGAGATTATAACGAATTTCTCAACTCGTATAATGCAGGCGAGCTATCCAGGAACTAAATTGCTACGAACGGCGTTGAAGTAGAGAGAGAAAAAGATAAAGTAACCTTTTGAGTGCTTTGAATTTGGTCATTTCACGTTATTGCTTTGCAGAGGAGTGAAAAGAACATATACGGCAAAACGCACGCGCAGAGATGTATTTGTTCAAAACCAAGGGACGCCGAGTTGACCGGACAACAGGGTTTTCTCCTTCTGACAAAAGAATCCCCGTTGGTCTATCGTCAAATGTGAAGCTTTTCATGAACGACAACACCAGATTCAGAATCCTGCCGACCATAACATCCTACTTCAGGAATTCTCTGGTCCTCATCAGTGGGCGTCTGTATTGCAGATGAAAAACTTATTTAGCGCTTGTATAGCGCCGATATCAATATTGCTATTTCATCACCTATTTTCATGACCTTTAACCTCGACAAGCTCGCCCTTCACTATTTGGGTAACAAACCAGAAATGGCCACAACTGTCCATTGCAAGTTCACTTAGCTAAGATGGCAGTGAAGGCAAAAATTAAAACTAACAGAATCTTGCATCCCTGCTCAGTGCGAGAAAACTTGAATCTTTCTAACGCTTTCCCGTGCTGTTATGAATCTATCGCTGTCGACACGTTAGGGAGTCTTCTTCTTGAATCTTTCGTAGGGGTGTCCAGGACCCAGTTAATCAAAGAGGTGGTAGTTTTCTCCAGTGGATACCTTAAGTCACTACCAAGCGGACATGAATGTATTCTTTCTTGACTTCATCGATACTACTACAGTCAATACGCTACTAAGGCAATACGCAGCTTCACTACTACAAAACTGCGATTAAAAGATTGACTTTATTTAATGGCATATCCAGACAATAGACGTAATTACAATTACAGTCAACTTATACGGTAAACAAAATTGCACATAAAACTACACTAACACAATATGGCATCCTCTGTTAACTTAAAAATAATTCCTTCTGTATGAAAAGGCACTTGCAGTACTCCACAACTAAACGGGCCTCCAAAATTGTTCCTAGGTAAAAATCACATGTTCAAAGTAAAACAAAGCCAGATCATACAGAAACTCTAGTCAGAAATATTTCAATCCCCAATAAAACGTCTGTTTCATGCTGCCCCAGTAGTGTTGCTTCCAGCCCTGTTTTGTGCGCTCGTAGTCTTCTTCGGGGACTCCCGTCTGAGTTAGCGACAGCTCCGTGTGGTCGTCCTTCTGATCTAGTGTAATCGTTGCAGTTGAGTAGTGACCTGGAAAGCAGAATAAAAAGGGACAGTCACCTTTCCCTTCATTAAAATGACATTTTATAATCAGCTGTTAATATGCACGGCTCCGAGGAAGAACACCAATGAGATTTTGATTTATTCCGTGAGTAAATAAAGGTATTATTATTATTATCATGGCGTTGAGCTTGTAGATTTGTAGTCTAGGGTTTTTTAAACATTTTCGTTATTTCATTAAATTTTTAGTCTATGATAGTTTGTAAATAGATATTATTTTTATTGCTATTAATAAAGTGTTTCATTTATTAGGAAAAGAAGTGGTTTTGAAAAACATTTCACTATAAAAAATTGCGATAAAATATTTCTAAAAAAACATGATTTTTCAGGTAAAAAGGTAAAAAGCTAATTCGACGACGTTTCGACGTTAACGTAACGCCATTATCGAGTCAAAAAATGCTAAAATTTTAGGGCGTATAAATACTAGAAGAACAATAGTTGATTAAGAAGTGTGAGAGAAATAAAAAACTAGACAAAAAGTTTAGCACGTATGAAGTCAGTTTGCACGTTGAGATTAGGTTTGAGTTTCTTGATGAAGAGCATCTCAAACACTAAACAATCAAACTTGCTTTGGCATTTCAAACTTGCTTTGGCATTTCTTCTTCTTCTTCTTCTTCTTCTTCTTCTTCTTATTATTATTATTATTATTATTATTATTTATTATTGTCTCTTTTATCACAGTCTTTGCTGGTGTTCTTTTTGTGCATCAGCCGGGCGCAAACCATGCACCTAGAGCGTCAGTCACCCAAGTCAATCATTCTGTCATACACTGAGCACCTTTCTGAGGATTCGCGCAGATCCCAGCATGCAGATCTTTTGAATCTCTGTCATAGTAGCTCTCTCTGATACTTTCTTGATGTTTTCTACCATACCCTTCTTCACTGTACCAAGCGCACCAACAACCACAGGGGTCACTACAGTTTTCATATGCCACATTCTCTGCATTTCTAGTTCTAGGTCTTTGTACTTGCTTTTTTTTCAGTTTCCTTCATTGCGATGTTTCTATCTTATGGAACAGTCATATCAATCAGTTTGCAGGTGGAATTCACTGAATCTTTAACAATGATGTCTGGTCTGTCCGCTGTTATAGTTCTATCAGTATTGACTGGCATGTCCCACATGATGGTGATGTTGTTATCTTTATTGTGCATCATGGTCTCTGGCTCGTGTTCGTACCTTTTGTCTGTAGTCTCTATATCATGATCTTTACAGATGCTCCAAAGGAGATATGCTGCAGCATTATTGTGCCTGGAAATGTACTCTGTTTTGGCTAATACCTCACATCCAGATACAATATGGTCCACTGTCTCTTCATGTTGCGATCACATTCTGCATTTGCTCTCCACTTGCTGGCCACATATTACTTTCTGGTGTTTATTGCCTGGTCTTGAGCTGCTACAAGTAGTCCCTCTGTTTCTACTTTCAAATTACTAGACAACCATTTGTTGGTGGTGACTGTGTCTACATGAGGCTTCTCTAGGATCTTTGGATACTGGCCATGCAATGCTTTGTTTTTCCACTTTTCTTCTTTCATTGACTTCATCTTGGACGTAAACACGTGTTTCAGGGCTTTAGCATTTTCAGAGGCAGATTTATCTTCTATGTTCTCAATCTCTGGCCTTGCTACTTCCCTTTTGAATTTAGTAGCATTCTTTGCTTTAGATCTTTCATGTTCAAGCACCTGCTTTGGATATTGGATATTGCCCTTCTTTACAAAAAAAGTGCTTTGCTGAATGCAAATCTTGTGAACCGCTCGTTCAGACATCAATACCGTGACATAAATTGAACACAACTTCACAACAGGGCAACTTGCTCGCAGTCTACATGCAAGTCCCTGGTATTTTGACCCATACAGCTGACACTGAAGAGTACATCTGCCCAGAGTAGGCACATGCAGTAACAAAGAAGACAACACTCAGTGTAATTCTGGAAAGCACTCGATGGGTCTATAGTAAATCCAGGAGGGTAGAGATTCAGCTCATTTTTGGAGGCAGGGGGAGGGGGTCATTACTCTATATGAAATTACATGATTCCCTTTAGTCAAACATTGACTCCCAGTGCGACCTATGGCGGTAATAAATAGGTAAAATAATTAATAATGTTGTGTCACAAACCTTCAGGCCAGCTTTTGTACCTCCACTGCATGACGATCTTTTCCTGAGAAACCTTCAGTCGAAAAGATAACCGAGTTGAGTTTTGGCATTCAGCCTGTCAGCACATTTAGTGCACTACATGTACATGTACATTTAGGATTTTGGTTTATAAACATTTTCAAGAAACCTGCTTACAGTGTAGCTTAGAATCTCACGAGTTAACCTTCAACGGCAAACTGTAAAATACTGTCCAAGATTCATAAAAATCAATTGTTTGGAACATTATTTAAACAGTTTTCCATCGACGGACCATTTTGTGAAGGGAGGAAAGACAGAAAAAAGAAAGTCGTCTGACACGAATTTTGATTGAGACTGTCCGCTTGAACCTCCTATTCAACTTAACAACATAATAAACTTCTCACAAAATTAAGTACAAGTAAACGCATTTCTTTCCACTATGACTTACCAGTTCTTGGAATTTTCCGGACACATTGCCATTGAACAGAACAAATGCTCCCCCTCGATTGGCATCTACCTTAACAGAACTCCTAGTAAAGGCTTCAAGTCTCTACAAAATTCACAAAAAGAAAACAAACAAACAAAGATTGACTTATTAATTTATCTTAACAAACAGCATGATCTGAAACAAGCAGAAGCAGTGGTCATTTTGTGACCCATATGTGTTAACATGCTTGGATATTAAGGCAACGCAAGTGACGCAAGCACAAGCGCAAGCATAAGTAGCTTATGCCAAGTGAAAACGAACCCTACGCAAGCAAACGCAAGCATAAGCGCAAGCACAAGGAAAAGGAAAAATTTTGATTCTTGTGCTTGTGCTTGCACTTATGCTTGCATTAAGCTCGTTTTCACAGTGAAATAAGCGCTCTTGTGCTTGCGCTTGTGCTTGCGCTTGTGCTTGCGCTTGTGCTTGTGTCGCTAGTGAAAACCAGGCTTTAATAGTCGGCCACCAATGGGCCCAATGGGAAATCATAGGCAAAGATGAAGAAGAAATTAGACAAGAGTGTTCTGAACTTGTGGATAAAACATACTATGATCAGGGCAATTGCAGTGTTGTGTTAATGAGTAACTAATAAAGTCAGGTTGGTTTGGAATATGGTTGGGAAGGACAAGGTAAGCAGGATGGGGGCATAATAATAAGAAAAAGGCTAACTGGACCAAAAATATATTAATATATTGTATGACTATCAAAAGAAAGCTGCAATGACAGGACTAGACCAATATTTTCTGCAGAGTTCTGTAAGTTGAGAGTCATACTGGTAATGGACTTGATTTGAGAGGCCCTACTTGTGTCCCTGGAGAACTGTTCCACGGTTTGGCTCGACTGAATCAAGCCAAGAGTCAAGGGATGAATGAATTACCTGCTGTTCTGTTAATGCAGCATACACTTCTTCAGCCGTGGTCAAAAACTCTTCTTTCATGGTCAGTTTTTTTGTTGAGATGGGGCATCCCACTTGAGTTTTTGTATCAGCTGAGTAAATTCAGAGTGTTAACAACAATTCAATATGAACTAAATCAGAGTTTTTGCCAGAAATGCTCCAGGTACAAAATAATAAACAATTGAAAGCGAATAGAGGAACCCTAGCTTGTCTGGTGTGAATATGTTGTAGGTCAAAATGAAATTCAGGTCAAAATGATTTTAACTCGATTTTAACTTGGGTCAAAATGAAATTCCTTTGTCTTCTAACAATAACTTCAGCATTCATGATTCATGAATAATTAGGGTTAGGAGACAAAAGAATTTCATTTTCACTCAAGTTAAAATTGACCTGAATTTCATTTTGACATAAAAATGCATACATTGAATTATTATTAAAGCACCAACTTACATCATCTGGCCAGTTATAAAAAGAGACAAAAAACAAACCGCTTCTGATCAGTGCACATTATTTCCACTAAAGTGCTTATTTTCTTTTCTTTTCAGAAGACCAAAAGCGAGTGACAGTCATTGAATGGACCTGTAGCTCATTGATTTTTTTTTGGATTTCAGATGCACTGTTCCAGATAAGAGAGAGGTCACAGGTTAAAAACCCAACAGAACTGGCTTTCTGTTTTTTGTAACAAACTGAGTGACAAGGTTAAGAAGATTTGGAAAGCCTGGCCATGCCTTTAAAAAAAACCTCAGCTCAAAAATCTTCTGATTCCCCAATTTTGAAAGTTATTTGGGACTCTACAGAGAGAAACAATACCCCCAGTGGCTTAATAATTGTATATCTTTACATTTATTATTTGCCACTTACTGTTTTCATCTCCTGTTGCAGCAGGATTATCTACAGCAGCTTTGATGACCTCATTATTCTGATCACTGCCAGCTCTCTGAGGTTTTGGGCTTTCTTTAGATGGGAGAATCATGCCTTGAATGAATTCTAAAAAAAGTGAAAGTATACAGTAATATCAAAATCAATGAAATTGTTCCTGAGAAGTAAGAAATCGTCAAACCTGTCAAAGACAACCCTAAACCCCCCAAAGAGCCAAGCTCAAAATTCGACAAGTCAAGGAATTTGCTGGTTTACATTGTATTTCAAGGCTGTGCTCTAAGAAAAATTCCTGGGAGATCAAAAACTCTGAACCTTTAAAATTCAATGTGCCCAGCATAGTAATTTTATGCAAAAACTAAGATTTCCTTGTTGCCCAAAAGCAAAAGTAACTTGCCGGGAATCACTGGGCACTGCCAGAGCACAGCCCTGTATTCAATTGATACTAACATTATCCATTCATTGGTCTTTTAAATTTTAGTATGTTCAGGGTCACAAGTTTTAGTGGGAATGACCTCATGCTATAACAGGATCATAGCTTCTACACATATGAATATAAACTGGTATGACTCAAGTTCAATCGTGGAAGTACATATGTACACCCTCAGTGTAGACAATTTAAAATTTCAGTTGTATTATGTACTAAATTATGTCTTTTTGTTGATAACTATTATTAATTGATGAATTCTCATGAGAATCTAGTACTGAAAATCAAGAATTGATTGCTGAGGATCAAGTCAATATTGACCACAGTCAAGAACCAAGAAAATACATTTTAATGGCACTGAAACTTGATGATTGTATAGAAACCAGACTTTGTGAATGTTAGTAAATTAATAATATTTTTGCTTTCTCCAAGGGCTGTTTCAGGTATATATGAATATTCTTAGTTTTCAGCCATGTGCATGTCACGCATAAGTAAAAAACTAGTTAAAATTAAATTATCATCTGCAACCATTCACTAGATGAAGTCAAGAAATTGAGTTGTAAAAAAGTAATAAATAAACAACAAGCCAAAGTCTCAGGGCTGCGCGATATCCCATACTCGAGTTATTGGACAAAATGTATGTATCACTGTATGGATCACACCCCATGTTGGTGTTCCTCTGTATGGTGACCAGAAACTGGGAGGAGAAACATCTAGAATTTTAATACTTCTTTCTCTCTTTTGAGATTGCAAACATCCTCATAGATGCTTCTCTTGTCGTGTTGGGTTTTCAAACCTCAAAAACACATGGTGAATTGTTGTTTTCATGTACATGGCATGCTTTTAATTAGTAGTGAGCAGACATTTGTATGTCATGCACTGTGAAAAAAATTATCTAAAATTCAAACTGCTCTGACTATTTTCAACACAAAGCAAACTACATGTATGTACTGAGTGTCTTTTGTGTGATGACACTAAAAATGCAAATGTCTGTTTACTTTTGAATTTTAGTATTTTTTTTATGATGTCACAGGAAAACCAAGAATTGTGTATCTATGTGTAGGTACATGTAGTGAGGAAAGCCATTTACCTTGCTTAAGTTGTTTAATATACTGCCCAAGCTTATCCCTGATCAAGGGCGTGCCAACAGATCTCACCATTTCCTTTAAAGTATGACTTTCATCTGAACTCTTTTCAGCTGTCACCAGGACCTGTTAAGATAAATGCAACAATATAAGTTTCAAGGGTAATTATTATAAATACAAGAGGCTGGTTTGGCCTTCACTCGGCCTTCTAAGAGGCATTCATTCACCCACACAGTTGTAATATTATGATAAAGTTTATACTAGGCATAACGACAGAAAAAGAGCCGTTTGAGACCGCAAAATTATGTTGCTCTAAATTCCATAATTTTGTGTATATTAACTATAGAAACAAAATTTTCGGTTCTCTTTAAAGCTGAATTTGTCCACTTTGTGGAAAAAAATTGTTGTTGCAGTCATCTGACAAACAAAGCAAAAATTTCGAATGCAGCAATTTGCTAATTCTCTTGTTTACAAATGCTAATTTGGACACGCTTTAAGCTTTAAGGTCGCACAGGAGGTTGATTCCTCTGATCTTGGTGGAACATGATTGTTGCTTCATAACTTTATCTATATTAATGCTAGAAACATAATTTTTGCTTCCCCTTAAAGCTGAAATTGCCCATGTTATCGGAAAATAATTGTTGATTCAGTTATTTGATAAACCAAGCGAAAATTTTGAATGGGGCAATTCGTAATTACTCTTGTTTACTAATGCCAATTTCAACACGCTGGATTTGGTGACACGCAAAAATTTTTAACTCACCTTTGAAACAGAAATTCGAAATGATTTTCGGTGCTACATGCTGCCAAATTTCCATATTTACTAGCAAACTTTGGAATGAGTTTTTAGCAAGCCATGAAAAGAGCGCTATGAGACAGCAAAATTTACTGATGCTCTAATTAAAAATGTTAACTTTGTCATATTAAAGCTAGAAACAACTTTCGGTTCTCCTCATCATTTTATGGAAAAATAATTGTGCTTTCATGGCCATCCGATAAACAAAGCATAAATTTCGAACGTGGAAATTCGCTAATTCTCCTGTTTACATTTTCCTGGTATTTAGAGCCGACTTGGTGACACGCAAAAATATTTAGCTCATGTGGCAAACATCTTGACCTTCCCTAATCCTTCGAGGCTTCGAACTTGCAAACATTCGTATAGACACTTCTCTTAACTTATTAGTTGTTCAGACCTCAAAAACAAAAGGTGAATCAACGAATAATCCAGCAGGCAGTATTCTTGTTGTTTTGAAAAATTTACATAACTTCAAAAACAACTGACGTGTGATGTGATGCTTGCGTGACTCTGTGTCTGTTTTTTTTTAGCGCTTGCGCAGAAATGCCGGAAGTGAGCTTTGTGAATGAAACTCAATGACGAAAAAGAAGAACGGACGGTATTTTTAACCTCGGGCACTCT
This sequence comes from Pachyseris speciosa, assembly GCA_016490735.1. Classification (NCBI taxonomy): domain Eukaryota; kingdom Metazoa; phylum Cnidaria; class Anthozoa; order Scleractinia; family Pachyseridae; genus Pachyseris; species Pachyseris speciosa. The sequence goes on along the minus strand of JAEMWC010000563.1, from coordinate 323,397 downwards.
ACGAAGCACGAGCAACAAGTACACCTGTAGTGAAAGGAATGAATTTTACGTGTAAAGCAATGTTGAATACAATGTACAGTAATAAAGGTTGCATGTGGTCAACACTTACATCAACTTCATCTGCATCATGTTCTTCACTTAAGTTGGGAATTTCAATCTTTCCTTTCCACACTTTTTCACTGTCTGTTATCGTACCTGTTTATGGATCAATAAAACAAATTAACATCATTTATAATCGAACCTCGATTGTCCAGACAATTTCCTCTGGTCCAGATTTTGTCATGAACATTAACAAGGCATGATGAAGTAGTCATAATTAATTTAGTCATTGAAAAGTGCATTTGCAACAGGTTTCTTATCCTTTTAGAGATTGAATGTTTTAGACCAATTATAAAGCCTTTGCTTCTGATTTTCTAATTGATTCACTTTTAATTAATTTATTTTCTAATTAATATTTATTTCATATTTTCATTATCTGGACTCTGGATTATCTGGACTATTTTACTCCAGTCCCAGCAAGTCTGGGTAATCAAGGTTCGAGTGTACTGATCAATTCAAGTAAACAAATGCTGTTCCTTTAGATAACAATGACCATAACAACGGTGTTAAAGATGATGGTGAAGGTGATGGTAATGATGATGGTAATGATGCCTGCCAGTAGTTATGATTATGACAATGATGGTGGTGCTGATGATGAGCAAAGATGATTGTGATGATGATCTTATAATGATGAGCATGGGTGGTGACAATGTTGAAATATATGTGACACTAGGATTCATGTGAAAAATTAATAATTATTAATTTACTTATTAATCAAATACAAAAATTATTAATTAAAAGATGTACTATAACTTGACTGTGAGTGCACCTTTCTCGACGCAAACACTTCTTATGATGTAAAATGAATACAGTGTACAGTTATTAATATGAGACTGAGCGGGATTGGATAAAAGCTTCAGAGAGGTGCCTTTGGCAGCTACCAAACCCAAGATCACATACATGTACATCTGAGAGTGGACACAGCAATAGTACACTCAGTATACATAAACCCCTTTCGGCCAACTGGCGCACTGTGTATTGGAGGTGCCAACCCGTGGCTGCTAAATTGTTGAAAAATGAACAGTTTGTTTTGGCAACTGTGAAATTTTGAGGACAATCTATCAGCCAAGGACATTATCCTCTGATAAACGAGCAAGCCAGAAAGGGAGTTATTTATTAAATTGTAACCCTCTAATTAATGTTCACATCGCGTATACTCAGTTGAAAGTTGAAAATGTTTTTAAAAAAGTGATCTGAAGACGATTGCAAATGACGCAAACAACTGCATTGATTGGTTGAGTTTATTTTTATTATTTAAACTGAGATAGGATTCTTCTATAACTTGAAATTGTAGATACTTTAAAAAGACTGGCTTTGTTTTGTCTTTTTTTAGGACCGGAAAATCGGAAGACAAATATCAACGTGGACAGTGAATATTGCCTGATACCCATCCTTCAATTTCCAAAATGGTCAACAAAATAGCTCAAAATTTAATCGGTGGGTTATATTACTACTAATATTACTTAAGCAAGGATTTTTGCCTTTTTGTTTGATTCAAAATAGTTTTTTTTTTTCAGAAATAACAATCATGACATACATGTTTTAAAAATCTATTTTTATGGATTAACAGCAGTTCATTGTGCAAATAAGCCAAATTTCTCAGCCTTGTCAAGTTTTCATTGTCTCCTTTCCAATTTATTGATATGAAAATTAAAATAATGAAGATTGTGCACTGTAAAATTAATAGCAAGTTTTTCCAACTTGGATAACTATATAAGTGGATAACAATATTAAGTCGGCTGAGTTTGTTGGTTCTCTACTCTGCTCTGAGAGGTTTTTCTCCAGGTATTCTGGTTTTCCCCTCTCCCCAAAAAACCAACATTTGATTTGATTTATTTAGAGTTGATTTGATTTAGTCTCCCCAATTAGTAGAGCAGCTGTGCTTGGCTAAATAGATTTGAGACTTAAATAAAGTGATTATTATTATTATTATTATTATTATTATTATTATTATTATTATTATTATTGTTGTTGTTGTTGTTGTTATTATTATTATTATTATATTTTACTTCACTTAATTACTTGTCCACATTTACAGTGTACCTTCTAGGGCCAGAACCAAACAATGGTTCTAAGGCACTAGAGGAGTGTTTGTTCAATTTACTTGATTGAGAGGACCTTTCTCAGAATGTGTGCTGTTCCCAGAAGTGCTGTTTTCTGGATTTCATGTGGGTTATTTCTTTTCTCCATGGAACTTCGGTATTCGATTTTTGAGTCTTGGCTTATAATCAGGAATATACCCCACGCCCCCTCTCACTCGGTTGTGTGTCAAATGATGCTTTGTTTATTAAGTTTTGAAGCCCACAAAAAATGTCCAAAACTGGAAACTGGAAATACATGTTAGGTGTGCTTTAAACAATGTGTCAAAAGACATAAGAAATCTCACCTTTCCATTCTAAAGTAATAACCCACTCATAGAAAAAGATCAGCTTTGCTTTTCTATTACTGAAAAAGAAGAATGCAAGAAGATATTAATATTACTAATTTACATGCATGTACATGTATATCTACACGCCATGTACACAATCCATTTAATTTACGGTATATTACCAGGGTTGCCGATAGTAGGGAGACACAGAATATGATGATGTCAGAGCTGCCATTAAGGGCCTGGCATAAACCATGACACCTGTTGTGACTCAATTAAACCTTGACAGGTCCACGATTTTAAGGGTTTTACGGGCTAAGCTCACTTCACTTCACTTCATTTATTTATTTGGTGTAACCTTGTTCATTAAATGAGTGATATTATTTACATCTCAGGTCAGCAGATTCCTAGAGAAATGTAAATAACAAATTTAATAATTTGTGGAACTTAGCATCGTCCACAATTTCTACAACATTATGTGGTAGATTATTCCAATCTCTAATTGTGTGTGGCACAAAACAAGAAACTTTTCCTGAACACGTAACTTACGTACAAACTACATGGCTCACAATTAAATGACAGCAAATGGTCATGTTCTGGACAATACAGTTTTGATATGTGTACATCCAAGTTTCAATTTATTACTTGAAAATGAAACTATCATATATGTTATGATTTGACCTTGAAATTTCAAATTGCTCAGAATTGGCTGAATTTTGGCATGTGGACATCATTTTAGTTACAAAACACTGCCCTGTAATTTTTTGCTGTTTTGCACTTAGCTTTTGAAAAAACACAGGTCAATAAACATGACTGTTCACCTATATTGCAAAAAGTCATATATGATAGTTTCCCTTTCAGCCCTTCAATAATAGCAGTGTAACAAAATACTATTAATTAAATAGTACTTATATACATGCAACTGCACAACTAAAACAAAACTTTAAATATGTGACTGATCATCGCAGTTATGAACACTACTTTAAAGCAGTAGTGAAAATAAAGCCTGAAAAAAATTCAGGCTTGTATGGGATTCGAACATACGACTTCTGCGATACAGGTGCAGTGTTCTGCCAACTGAGCTAACAAGCCATCTGGGAGCTGGTCATTTTGTTGGTTTGTAATATACCCGTGGGTGGTGAATATATGAGAATGAATATATGAAAATCATATATTTGAACTGTGGATTAATGATTAAAATATTATAATTATGTGACTGATCATCGCAGTTATGAACACTACTTAAGCAGTAGTGAAAATAAAGCCTGAAAAAAATTCAGGCTTGTACGGATTCGAACCCACGACCTCTGCGATACAGGTGCAGCGCTCTACCAACTGAGCTAACAAGCCATCTGGGAGCTCCCAGATGGCTTGTTAGCTCAGTCGGTAGAGCGCTGCACCGGTATCGCAGAGGTCGTGGGTTCGAATCCCATCAGGGCTCGAGACTAACTTTTCAGCTTACTAGCCCAGTGGCTAGTGAGAGGTTTGATTCACTAGACAAAACAAAATTTTCACTAGCCAGACTTGTTTGCCAGACATTAATCCTGTGAAGCACTTTCAGTTAGGTACTTTCTTTTCCAACCACAACACTTATGTGCAACTTATCAGCTTTTTAGAAATAAGTAGGTTTGACATTTGAAAGTTTTATAGTAAACATAAGTGTTGGGGAAGTAGTTCGTTTGTTGTAAGAACAAGTCAATCGTCTGTTCACTTGAGGGACTCCATTTTCTTTTGTGATAAATTTAAAATTAATTTTCATTTTGTTTCCTTTTTGTCATCCAGTGCTTTTAACTTTTCACTAGCCAAAATGGCTAGTGAAATGCAAAATCCACTAGCCAAAATGAAATTTTTACTAGTCTGTGGCTAGTTGGCTACCATTAGTCTTAAGCCCTGCCCGTACAAACCTGAATTTTTTTCAGGCTTTATTTTCACTACTGCTTAAGTAGTGTTTATAACTGCAATGATCAGTCACATAGTTAATCATTAATCAGCAGTTCAAATATATGATTTTCATATAAAAATTATTCATTCTCATATATTCACCACCCACGGGTATATTACGAACCAACAAAACAACCAGCTCCCAGATGGCTTGTTAGCTCAGTCAGTAGAGCACTGCACCGGTATCGCAGAGGTCGTGGATTCAAATCCCGTACAAGCCTTCGGGGAATTTTTTTCAGGCTTTCACATCTTTGTGACTCAATCGTGAGACAAAAGATTAACTCAGCTATTACTTAAATAGTGTTCATAACTGTGATGATCAGTCACATATTTAATCATTAATCCGCAGTTCAAATATATGATTTTCATATTATTCATTCTCATATATAAAACAAAACTATAAATTACAATATTACATAATGTAGTTACTTACTTGGCATAAGCTTCCCCATTAATTTTAGTTACTTCAGTTACTTTGACTTTTCCTTCAAGCAATGATTTAGAAAACACACAATTAATGCATTTTTCTTTAAAAAAAAAAGCCATTATATTTACAATAGATTTGTTATTGATTTGTTATAGATTTGTTATTGAATTTGTTATGGAAGTGAGTTTTCTTCTCTCAATCACAACTATTGGCATTTTGACAGCAGTATTACCTACAAAAACAACATCACCATGACCACCAATAACAACAACAATACCAATAATCATGATGATGATGATGATCAAATAATAATAAATAATAATAATAAATAATAATAATAATAATAATAATACAGTGCCAAACTCTACTAGTAATTTGTCTGTAACACAACAATAATTTCATTTTCCAAGATAGGCTTGGTACAAGTAAATACAGCATTTCACACTCAACTTCATGTATGGAAAATGACTTTGAACAAACATCTCAAAAGGATAAACAAACAAAATCTGGAAGATAAATGTAAATTGCTTTCTTTCCTGCTACAGTTTGGAAACAATTATGGTCATATTCAATGATGGGGGGAGACCATGGCTGGCCCTTAAACAAATCAAAACATTCTTCATGATCCATGTAGAATGTAAGTCACAGATAATAATTATTTATTATATATATCTAGTGAGAATTTTAGGCAATAAAACTAGCAAATAGAATTCTATATGTGCTATATTTTCACATGTGAAAAAAGTGATACGTCCAATCAGCTTCGCATACAGCATTCTTCACATGTGAAAATATAACCAATCACTGTCCAGAGTAGAATTGTTTAGCCAATCAGAGCAAAGCACTCAGATGGCTTCCAAGAAGCACAGGCTTCAACTCAGTGCCCGCTCAAAGTTTGTGTTTCAAAAACATGGCTTCGGCTCAAGTATAGGTTAATTCTCGTTATATATATACTAAACAAATTACAGCATAGAAAGTGCTTTGTACGGATTTTTATTCACTCGTTGCAAAACTTTGGAAAACTCACTCGTTCGCTGCGCTCACTCGTTCGTTTTCCCAAGTTTTGCAACTCGTGAATAAAAGTCCGTACGTCGCACTTTCTATGCCGTAATCTATATATACTGCATGTATGTTTATCTGCTTGTAACCCAGTGATCTCTGAAACTCAACGCCTTAAATCAGTTCACTTAATTCTATACTAACTTCCATGATCGATCCATAGGAGTCACATCAAGCTAGAAAACATAAAGTGCTCAGTATTTGACGAGCATAATCGAATTGATAATTTGATCTTAATTAAAGATAAGCTTACAATAATATACGCTTACCTTTATCGGTTTCCATTTCCAGTCCATTCAAAAGCGACTTTAACCTTTCCTTAGACCAAGGTGTTGCATTTTTCTCTGTCCTAAGATTGAGAAAGATTCGACTGTTTCAGTAGATCAGACTGCCTGTTGAACTCTATCGTGACGTAAGTTGCTAGTTTAAAGTAAACTCAAGCTGATTTTAATACCAGCCACGTGCAGAACATTTCCAAAATATCAACGTATTTTAACTCACCAGTGCCAATTATTTACATTTTTAGCGTCAGCTCTTTCTTCTACGATCCATCTCGGATCTCCTTGACCCCATTTAGCCATCGCTTTCTAGGGAACAACTCGATAAATTAGAAAACACCGGTAGATAAAGTAAAAACACGAACTCTTCCCAAGTTTATAACAAAAGTGTCAGCAGTGTGCGAATTGCATCGTGGGACAGAAATGACTCTATAGAGACTGGGCACTAGAATCCAGTATCCATTCGGTCAAGCAAATTCAATATGGCGGAAGAGAACGGCGTTGAAGACATAAACGGGAAAACAGAAGAACTAGCTTTAGAAAACGAAGAAAATGACGAAGACGAAAAAGGTACCTTATTTAAAGACTGCTAATTTTTAAATGAATCTTTTTGTCAGTAATCGTTGACGGACCTAACCCTAACCCTAACCCTAACCAATTCCTAAGCATCTTCGGCTTGGGTGATGCGCTGTCGCTAGTGGCTTTTTGACCGGAAAAGCTGCGGTTTGTGTATGATGTCATACCCGGATTCTTCTTTTCTGTCTTCATACAATCCTAGCATATGGATGTACACGTAGTGTCCAAAATGACTGCAGAATACCACTGTGACCCTTAGAAAGCTAAGCACACGAAGCACTCCGGGGGGGGGGGCTACTTGGTTAAATTTTTGCTGGGTATGTGCCGCTGGCCTCTCAGAACCCGTACCCCATTATAGTCTATTCGGTAACTGGTCGTTTCGCAAACGGTCTATTCTGTTGCCAAATATAGACCCCATCTTAGTCACTTTTGGGCAAAGGTTATTTGTAAATGACTGGTATCTTTCTGCAATTCCTCTTTTCATATACTCTTTGTATCCTGCTGAAAACTATGTATCATTTCTACTCTTGATACAACAAAGCAAATTGCAAAGCAAACTTGAAGGGCAAGTTCATTTACTCATTCACGCACTCATTCATTCATTTTTTCTTTTTTCTTTATTATTTATTTATTTATTCATTTAAAAGCTACATATAAATAAAGATTTTATTAAATAGTTAAAATATACTCTACTAGATACATATAATAAAAACTAATATAAAATAAAATTTTATATTAGAAACGAAATGTGAAAAAGGATAAAATGGATTTATAAAAATATGTAGTATATAATAAAAAGAAGAAATACTGTAGGTGTGGGAACGTTGGTCACTTATACCATCTGCAAACCCTATATTTACTCATTCAGGCCTGTTTTGTTACTTTCTCTTCCAGAGTATGAGGCACTAGATCAGGAATTGGATCAGCTGAATTCCTGCCTTGATGAGCTAGAAAACTGGAATGATTCCCTGCACTCGAAGATGAAAGATATGTTAGAAAGCATGCAGAAGACAAGAGGGAAGGTTCCTTCGCACATTAGCCCAGGTGATGACAAGGAGAACTGAAGATGATCAGATGGACAGATCAACTAAAGCATAGTAGCCATGACTGTATTACAAGAGACTTTATGAAGTTAAATTAGCTATGAGATGGGTTCATTTTGACATCACTCTGGCTTCAGCCAGTAAAAGTTTGGAAACATTCATATTTCTTGAAATCTGCTTCTATTTACTATTTCTCAATACTTGATTCTCACGAGAATCGAGAATTTTCATGAAGCATCAAGAATCGAATCACAATTTTCGAACGAATGAAAGCGATGAATCATTGCTCTTGAGATTTTAAATGCACCTGTGAGACAGAGCATTTTTTCAATGATGTTTTAGCGAATTCATAAAAGAAAACGGTTGTAGTTTAAGTTTAGCCAATAAAAGCGTATATACTGTATAATAACGAACACTGCTCTTTTGCTTATAAAAACTGTTGAAGGGCCGTTACGCTAAAATGTATTTTGGTGAATTCCTTACCTCGACCTTAATAAAATTGGAACAAAAATCCGCCGATCGCCCCGTCGTCAAAACAACCAATCAGAGGGCGTAGTAAACAGCCAATAAACTTTGCTAAGAGATGAACCATTAGAAAACCCTGTGGGGTGGGGTGAAATATTTTCGGTGCATGGCTGATATCACTGCCTCTCTGCTACCCCACTCTGTTGAAAGCGGGTTGAAAGTTCATTTTAGAGTTCATCATCGATTCCGATTCCTGGGTAACATACGTTAGTAACGAGAGGCTACATATGCAATTCATTTCAGTACGACTTGAACTTATTATTGTTATTGTACAATTTTATTTTCACGTTCGCTGTTCGACTTTTCTTTTTGTCAATTAATAATGAAAGTCTCTTCAATGTTTCTAGGTGAGCACTCCTTTTCTAGTTCGCTCCAGTTGGCTGCATTCGCATCAACACTGTCAACGTTTACGTCCGGTGCAAATAGGTTTTTCCCAATTTCTCGGCGACTATTCAAACGTTTTGAATTGTTTTTTTTCTTTTGCTTGAACGATCACAGTAAAATGTTTACTTTTATGGGAAAAAAATCGAAAATTTTATACCCTGAACATAAACGGTAATGTTAAAAAAGTGTATAATACTGCGAATCGCTTGCTGCCTTGCAGTGCACGTTGCAACAAAACTAGCATAATTCTCCTGACAGTCAGCTTTTTTTTGCAGGTTTTCTTTCGTGATATATAATTATGTTTTGCTTTAGTAAGATTATCTGGATTATGAGCCATTTGCTCGACACTTGCATGTGTACGTCTGTCTTGGCAACCAATTGGTCCATCTATCTGCCTGTCTCGACAATCGTGAGAAAAAAAATTAACCGTCCTTCTGTTTAGTAGTGTTGTAATCCTTATATCTTTGTTCGTCAAACCATAACTCATTCTAGTTTTAGAGCCTGTTGATGAAACCGCAAGCTTGAAGATTCAAACACACATTGTTGAGTAGTGCTTTGCTGTGGTGTTACTTATTACGCTGTACAAGGTGGCTCAGCTCTTGAGACTGTGGCCTAAATTCGTCAAACAAAAAAAAATGACCTGTAGAACGAAAGTTTCTGAGAGTACTTTCCTGAGGCGTTGTATTAAAATGCGGTGCCAAAGAAATCCCTGGTGAGACTATTCAAAATATAGCCTCCTTCGCAGACGTCTTTCAGCGGCACCCAACGACAAATTTCGGTCGATATCTGTTCGGTGGAGGGTAAGTCGCCTTTCGCTTTCGGCGTCGATTAAAGAGTGCACTCGGATTTTCGTAGCTAAAACGTGGCCTAAAATATTTGAAATTGGGAAATCATAGCCCCTGAGGTTTTCGGAAAGGTCGTAATTGCTGTTTTTGGCAGTCAAAAATATCAGCTAGTATTTTCGAAAAGAAAATAGTTCCCTAGAAAGTTCGTAGAAAGTTCATTTCAGTTTGCATTTGCTCAAAGCAAGATTTGTTCCCTAACATTTTCGGGCAATTAAAATTTCAGCTAGGGAATCCGAACAGATGAACTTCTTCTAGCTTATGAAAAAATCGCTTTAAACAGACTTTAAACACCACAAGGTACTTAAAAATGGCTTTCTACAACTTTTGGTTGATTTGGCTCGTTGGGTGCCCCTGGTCTTTGGGCTCGTTACGCGTTCCTTGCCCACGAACGTCTGCTGAACTGAACTGCCACTTCCGTTCGCCGGCGGTTAACCTTTGTTTTGAAGAAACTATTAACGAGCTGCGTAAGAATGGAAATCGACACCCGATTCACGTGCATAGTCTGTGAAAGCAATCCCGGGGTCGAAGTCCTACTTTCCATAAATTGGAAAACGAACTATGATTGGCTAACCGCCGCGAACGGAAGTGGTAGTTCAGTTCAGCAGTCGTCCGTGGGCAAGGAACGCGTGACGAGCCCAAAGACGTCTGCGAAGGAGGCTATTCAAAATACAGCAATAGATTAATGTTGCCATGTTGGTGTCCCAAAACAAAGAAACGACGGCCATGTTGGTCTCCCAAACTAAACCCCTGAGGATTGAACTCTATTTTATGCAAATACTTTCTATCTATAGCAAGAGATTCAGTGCAGTGCACAAGGCGCGTAAAACAAAAGGACACTAGGTCCCCTGCAAGGAACTGGAACTAAAACTTAAACGGACATCAGATTCTACGTCTGCCAGTGTCTTGTATGCTGGCGTACGACATATTAATTCCGTTGCATGCCTGTCAAATACACACGAGTTAGATAATACATTTGATGCGTTGCATGACTTGCTTGGAAGCTAATGAACTTTTCATGTGATTGGCAGTAATAAAAGACTTCACAAAAACGTTTTAGATGAACATCAATGCAGTTAATAAAAAGTCGAAACTTATTGACTATAAGAGTACTCTTCTCTGAACCAAATAAATATTCTTCGATAAAATACAGTACAAAAGCTGGTCCTTACTAAGGCTGTAGGAGTTTACCATTTTGCTGTACTGGAGAAATAACTCAATCGGACAACTTGGTTCCAGTCCAGAAATGACTGGTTGACTTTTGATTTGATGTACATCGAAATTCAGTGTTTATTTTGTCATAATTTCCAAAATTATCTTCTGATGATACAGCTCCACTCCCGCCATCAAACTGACAGCCCACCGCAGAACTCTTGTCATTGTCAATACACCACGCACCAATTTGCCAAGTTCCCACGGTGCATTCCTGGCACTTAAGTCCCCGTATATTAACAACTTCATATGCGCGGCACTGCTCTTTCCACTGACCAAATAGATCGTGGCCTTCCAACTTTGCGCGTGCGTAGTCTGTGTACACGAGGCCATCATCCGGGAAGTTGCAAGTGGCTCTTAAGTGGGTTGATACGGCAGCAATTGACTACGTGTGGGACAATGACAATCGATAAGCATTCCAGGTGATCACACCTTTATCGTCATTATAATTAACAGGATGGTTAACCGCAAATCTGTAATCCTTGAACATGTTGTTGTTTTCAAATGAAAAAGATAGTATTAAGGCCCAGACATAGTTAACTTCGGAATCAAAATCGCAGTAGACTGGAAAGCGATTGTTTTGTGAACCGTACAGGAAGTGTATCCCACACATCTTGACGCCATTTCTTGTCAAATAGCTGTAGCTCCGTGGTTTTATTTTGTCGCACCGCTGACCAATGTAATTTTCAGGACAAGTGCAGTTAAACCTCACAGTGGAGGGGTCACAAATCTCCTGACAGGTCCTTCCCTGGAGACATGGATTTGGTTGGCAACATCTGTTGACACACAGCGGTCTCTTCCTTGAACAAAGCTTCGTTTCTGTAATACACCCTTTTGCTAATGCTCAGCTCCTGGTGAATTGTGGGTAGATCCAGTCCTGCTTCTTTTCTTGGGGCTGAAATTTTTCCTTTGGCGGGCCTTGATTGGAGCATTGCAATTGTTTTTTTGCGACTTGCGACTCCAACAATCTATTTTTCATTAGATCGTAAGAGACGGAGTCGCCAGCAGAAGCGGACAAAAATGGAAATGTTGTGATTTTTGCCACTCCGATCCCGTCGAGCTTATGACTCCAACTAAGGCTCGTTTCAAACGTCGTCCTACTGCCGTGTCGAACTCAATTAATTGAATTAAATTCGACTCAAGCACGACCTTTGAAACCAAGTCGTGCTACTGCCGAGTAGCACTGCAAGGCTTGCCGTGGTCAGTACACGGCTGTATCACGACTTAGTTTCAAACGTCGTGCTACTGCCGTGTCGAACTCAATTCATAAGTTAACATTTTGGATTTATTTCGTACAACGGCTGCTCAGTGTTTTGATTACGGCACCCGACGACTTTGAGTAAGAAATTGAGAAACAGCTTTTTATTCGACGGAATCAGAAACCCATAAGGGTTGAAACGTGTAACTGCCCTTTGTGTTCTTGGAAACAAGCTTCCGAATATTCAATTTGCTAAGTACCATATTTGGAACATCAAGAGAGAAACATTCAACCAATCATTTCGCAAGAAGACCGTGACGCAATTTCACCAATGTTCCCGCGCGAAATTAAAAATGACGAACACGTCGGTGAGATGAAATGGAAAACAGAAAAGTCCAAAAAAGCTGTCCAAAAATAGAGTGAAAAAGTTCGGTGAAACACTCCGAGGAAAAACGGAGGTGGAGATTTTTGAGGAGGTGCTAAATTTGCTACATTGTTGACCGCGCTGTGCTTACTCGCGCCAAAGAATGGAGCGAGAGGTTTCCAAATATGGTGCTTAGCACTGAATATTCGGAAGCTGTGAACGCGCGTTGCACGTTTCAAATCCGGAATCAAATTCGACGTCTGAAACGAACTCGTGCTGGAGTCGTGCGACAGTCGAGCCAGCTAAGCACGGCAGTAGCACGACGTTTGAAACAGGCCTAAGACTCCGAGTTTTGTTTTATTTTCCGTTCGTCATAAGCCTTTTATAACTCCGACTCCAACTCCGTCGCTAGTGAAAACCAGCCTTCATGAATTGAATTTGTATCAAGATATTGTAGCTGCTTCATAAAAGAAAAAACTATTTTTTTATCCGGCCCAATGTACTATTATTGCACTAACGCTGTACGTCTTATTTTCTTTTTTTTATTTAAACATATTATTGGCGAAGTTTGCCCTAAGAGAAAAATAACTCATCAAGAGGGCTCACTTCGAAATAACATTAAATACAAAAAAAAAATTCATTAATTAATAATTAGTCAAAGCGGCAGCAAAACAGACAAAAGAACATTTAAGCAATGCTAACGGGTGGTAAATACACACTTAAGTACATTTATAAAATCTCTCGTCTTATTTAGGAAACAAACAACAACAAAAACGATTCTAACACTTACATCAACTTTGTACTATCGCACTAAATCATAGTAACTTGCTCCAGGTTTGTATTTCAGTGCAACTGGTTTCATCTCTTTGTTTTCGTTGTTCAATTCACAGTTATCCTTCTGGTCAAGTCCCCCGGCCAGTGATCGGTAAACCGCCATGAGACTATGTGATATGAGCGGTATATAAGTACCTTACCATTACCATTACCATTGAGTTCATATGCTACAGTATGTTACATAACTAGAGTTCATCAGGGTTAAGCTCTTTTCTGATTCGGTTTTTTTTTTGTTCCCAGACAAAGCGCAAACGTCAAGGAACAAGGAACAAAAAGCAAATTCTACCTCTTTTTTAATTGAAACACCTGCAGTCTATACCCTGTCCATAAACAAAGCATTTGTTATTAGCTGTCATTGCACAAACCATTTTTGGCAGTTTCCTTCAGCCTGAGCCAATAGCCATCTCCTGTGTTTCAATTGCCTCGATTATTTAATATAAATCGCCCTCGACGACATGGTAAGTTAAAACCAAATAGCTACCACGGTAAATAAGGAACGCAATACTTAAGTAAATAATGAAATAAAACGATGAAAATTTACATAAACAATGTCAGAGCTTGAACTGATTTTATAAGCAATTTTCGGGCTTGCACTGGAAACGTGTTTGAAACCTAATTTCGTATCCCATGGACTTGCATAAATGATGTCTACATCACAGCTAAATTCAATAATTATAAAAGGGGAATAGATATAAATTGTTTGTCACTTTCAGGCTCAAATTCAAATTCACCGCTGGCCACTTACGCAATATCCTGTTTTAATTCAAAGGCGAGGTTCAGCTTCAAATTCTGGGTTCTAAGGGCGTCTGGAATTCTCCGTATCAGTCACAACCATGGCAGAAACAAACGTTTCAGGAAACGGAGAGAACGAGAAATATGGTCAGCTGTACTGCTCCGCTGAAAGCTCAAATGCGATAAGAAAAGAGCTGTTAAGTCTTTCAGTGATCAACATTTTTCTGTGCATCGCTGCTCTTCTGGGAAATATTCTTATCCAAGTAGCTTTTCTTAAGGAGTGTTCGCTTCATCCGCCCACAAAACTCTTGCTTCGGACTCTGTCAGTTACGGATCTCTGTGTTGGTGTCATCTCAGAGCCTCTTATTGTTACGGGATGGCTTTCTGCGGTATTCGAAAACTGGGAAGTTTGTCGCCATGCGTTAAGTCTCGTTTTCTTACCAGTCTACATAATGGGTCCGGTATCTCTAATGATATTGACTACAATAAGCATAGACAGACTTCTCGCCCTAGTGTTGGGGATAAAATACAGACAAGTTGTTACACTGAATCGAACCCGGGGAATTGTTATCGTTATCTGGGGCATATCCCTAATGACGGCGTCAATGTATTTTTGGAATTACCATCATGTAACGTTGTGGTGTGGGAACATAGGAATATCTCTTTGTTTAGCGATCTCCATCTGCTGTTACTCGAAGATTTTCTTCAACCTTCATCATCGCCAAATTCAAGTACAAGACCTCGTTGGGCGAAGGGAAACAAGCGTCACGAGTCAACTGAACATGGCGCGGTACAGAAAGGCAGTGAGTAGTGCTGCGTGGCTGCAGGTAGCATTGGTTTTCTGTTACTTACCATATGGTATAGTAAGCGCTCTATGGACCATTTGCGAACCCTCGCAATCTTTGTACCTCGCCAAGGAATTTTCCTTGACTTTGGTTTTCTTGAACTCTTCATTAAACCCAGTTCTGTATTGCTGGAAAATCAGAGAAGTAAGACAAGCCGTAAAGGACACATTAAGACATTTTGCTCGTTCTTCAAGCTGAAGAAGCTCGTTTTGCTCGTATCTCTTTTTATTCAAACTGAGCAGATAGAAAGAAAAAATATATATTTGCGCCGTTTTGGTTCCAAGGAAAATGGTATGACAATTTCCTGTTTGCTCTTTATTCGTTTTAACAATTTATGAGCAAATTCTACGCAAGCTCTCTTTTCCGACCATATGATCTTTTTCCAGGGTAATTGTTCTTGCGGTGAACATTCTTTACACTGACAATGTATCTCATTAAAATAGTTGCAAAAGATTCAAAAGGAACATTTTGTAATGCCGCGCTGAGGAAAATATTATTATGCACAATTTAACTCTTGGTTGAATATCAACAACGGATGAAATTTCAATCCTTGTAGCCATAAAATGCGATGACAGAAGTGATTTATTCATGTGCTCATGCAAAGAACACCACTGCTCAAAAACCAATTTTTGTTAAATTAGTAAACTATAGCCGATACTAGATATTTCAGATATTTTACCATATTTAAACGACTCCTCAAAGGGTATTTTTTAAAAGGCACATAAGCCAAATGTTCGCTTTTTCGTGCAGTCTCATTTAAACTTGAGTAATCGGTTGAAGAGGCGGTCATTAACTATTAAGATAGATAGATAGATAGATAGATAGATAGATAGTTTATTAAAAATTACCCTTACAGCCCGAGAGCTGAATTACGATGATATTTTACAATCATAAAATGTAAATTACAACTATATGTGATAGTGATTATGAAAATTAATTGGTAAGAATTTGACAATAATAAAACTTATCATTGTGTAACCACTAAATTACAATTAAGATACAACTAAAAAGATAAACTGATAAAAGGACGCGCTATCGGCAATGGCTTATAACAAAACTGTCTCTATAAAGATTCAAGGTCTTAAAACGTGGGACTTGGAAATTGCGATTTTTCCGTGTTCGCAGAGTGCCAAGGTAAGGTGGTGGAAGTAGTGAATAAAGCTTGTGATTATTGTTATTACTTATCTCTTGGAACATTAAATTACCAATCGCCTCTCTCCTGTCATACAAGGTAGGTATGTTAAACACTTCTAAAACCTGTCTATAAGATAGATCATTATTGCTTATTATACGCAGTGCTCGCTTCTGCAGGCGTTCTAACTCTTCGGAGAGATATTGCGGTAGAGCAGTATGAAAGGCTGGACACGTGTACTCTACAACTGGGCGAATGCAGGTGCTGTAGAAACATAGAAGGTCGTTAGTCGGCACTTTCGCGCGATTTAATTGCCTAAGAAAGTAGAGACGCGCCGAGACTTTCTTACATATCATTTCTACGTGTGCATTCCAATTCAAATCATTAGATATCATAACACCTAGTAATTTAGCGGATGGAACAACCTCAATGTTCATATCGTTGATAGTGACAGTCTCTAAAGTATTCTCTGACTTTGAGAATGATATTCTAAGTTCCTTGCACTTCGATTCGTTCAACTGAAAACCATCAGCTTGAGACTTCGAAACAAGTTCGTCAACACGCAACTGCAAGGAGCTGGTTCCGTTCTTTTCCACGCACTCAGCGAGGGTAATATCGTCTACATACTTCCACATGTTCGTTTCTGCCACACTCAAGTCATTAATCATTATTAGAAATAACCAGGGGCCGAGTTTCGTCCCCTGAGGAACTCCTGCCGGTACAGCACGCCATTCCGATACACAATCACGACTAAATTTCACCCTCTGCATTCTATTCGTTAGAAAATCCAATATCCAGCACATTCATGATCGGTTTCGGAAAGTCATACGCGGAGAGCTTTTGGGCTAAGACATGGTGATCAATTAAGTCAAGACCCATGTGGAAATTGTCGAGTGTTTTTGAGAAAAGGGTAAGGGAAACAATGATTTATGACGCACTATGAGCCAGCAGAACACTTGGCTTTGTGCAGTGGCGTTCGACGTTAAATGGCAATAATATATTGACAGCACGTTTTCAAAATTGGGATTCTTCCGACATAACCATGGAAAAATATCACACTTTCTTTACGGAATCACATGATTCTAAGAACACATTTTACTTGATAATATACGGTGTTATATTCTTATTCTTAAGACCTGTAAGTATTTTTGCATTCATTTCTGACCTTTTTGAGTAATCGGAATTAAGCTATTCGGTTTCAATGTCTTGATACTTTGTTTCTCTATATAACCGTAAAAGAGCCCGGCTTAAAAGTGATTTGCTAAGACGACGTTTCAGTCCAGTGGCGTTTGCTGACCCGAAAGAGGCACATATCGACACACAATAACCAACTCATTTCAGCTGCAAGTTACATGGATTACACACCTGGACTGAGTAGCTCGAAGCATAGTTATCGTTATCCATTGGTTAAGGACGTTAAGATGTATTAAGACCCATAGGTTGCCATGGTATTTAACCCTGGTTAGCGCTAACCATGCTTTGAGCAACTGGCCTCTGGAATTATAATAAAAAACATAATTCGCTGGAACTATCAACTCACTCTAGTCTTCTCAACGTTGTTTCTTGTAATTCTGCTGGCAAATCCCGCGAACCAACACTACTGATGGAACTTTAACAACGACGACGTCAAGGGAAACGGTAAACATAACTTCTCGTTACGTAATTATTTCGCCCTTATTCATTCAACTTGAAAACCGTGTGCGAACCATTCAGAAACTAAACTGCTGTGAACGGTGTTGAACACGGAAAAACTTGGAATAATCGCGGAAGAGTTACAGCAAAAAGAGAAGTTATATCTGAAATGAAGTTTTCGCTGCCGTTGTTTTTTCTTAAGAAACACAACAATTCATATGGCCAAGCATATTTCACTAAAAATTTAATGTCGTATTCATCTACACCTGTGTCCAATAGGACAAAGCTGGCTTCTGAAAGCACGGCTACCTATAAATCAAACACATTTTCCTCATAAAGACTAATTGTCGAGCTGTACATTAGAGATAAATAGAAACCTTGCACAAAGTGGTCGACTTAAAATTTTCTACCCAATCCAGGATAGAACATGTAACCGTAAATATCACTAAATATCCTGATTTTATAATTCCTTCGATATAATGGGTTAACGGACAGAATCGAAAGATTTTAATTCATCATGTTTACCTAAATGATTTTGTGACCTTGTAAATTAAAGGAATAACTTTCAAAACATTCAATAACTAGCCAAGGAAAACACGTGACCTCCTTTTTTTTTCATTCATTTTCATGTGATAACAAAGATCTTCAAACTGAAAAAAAAATAGATTATCCCCAAGAATACTAGCCTGCGAACGCAGACGTATTTCCGGCTGTCACTGGTTCCGCCGGAAACCAGTGACAGCCGCAAATACGTCTGCGTTCGCAGGCTACAAGAATACCTTCACATTGTTCGTTTTTTTTTTTTTCCGTTTGCAAACAATTTAAAATGATCACCAATACTGCTTCAAGTTCTTGCGGTTTCAAAAACCTCCGTTTTCTGTAATTTCCGTTGAGACGAAAGACAAAAATCCAATTGGATAAGACAACACCGTTGACGTTGACCCTTGACGCCCAATAACTAGAAGGGGAGTGTGACAGTTAATCGCTCTGTCCAAATATACGCTACGAAGAGGGTCAACGTCACATCTCATCTCAAACAGTTTGACTTGGCTCTTTCAAATTACACACTGACTTGATAAGACTACACCTTAGGCTGCACATTTCTTGCGAAAAACGAGATGAAGTTTTGTTTTGAGGTGCATCTTGCCGACTTTGAGCCCAGCATTTCCCTGGTGCTAACAGTCAATAATGCAGCCTTGACTCCAGCTGATCATCTAAACGGGAACTTTGGTGATGGCGCTTTGAATGGCCTTAACCAGCGAGTCCACCCAATCTACAGGCGGCCTCGAGCCCCATATCGACGCCGTCTTAGGAGACGGTTTCTGTGAACTATCCTGCGTTCTGTCTTTTTTCCCAGCTGGGTTGCTTTCATCTTTGCTTGTTCCCGGCGTATCAGCTTCGACTGACTCGGCTTTGGAGCCCTTCTGCTCTTCACCTTCCACAGTTCTTCTTCGCTTCTTCACGGGCTCCTCCTCTCAGCCACCTTTCTTGCCCTTGGACTCTGCCTTCGTTTGCTGCTCGTCAGACTCACTAGAGGAGCGCGGGTAAGTACGTAGTGTAACTATCATATAGTGGTTTACAGTGGTCAAATATGGTGTGGCAAGTATTAGTCGTATACATGGACATACGTGGGCATACATGAGAGCCTGTTGATGAAACCGCAAGCTTGAAGATTCAAAATCACATTGTTGAGTAGTGCTTTGCTGTGGTGTTACTTATTACGCTGTACAAGGTGGCTCAGCTCTTGAGACTGTGGCCTAAATTCGTCAAAAAAAAAAAATGACCTGTAGAACGAAAGTTTCTTAGAGTACTTTCCTGAGGCGTTGTATTAAAATGCGGTGCCAAAGAATCCCTGGTGAGACTATTCAAAATATAGCCTCCTTCGCAGACGTCTTTCAGGTCTTTGGGCTCGTTACGCGTTCCTTGCCCACGAACGTCTGCTGAACTGGACTGCCACTTCCGTTCGCCGGCGGTTAACCTTTGTTTTGAAGAAACTAATAACGAGCTGCGTAAGAATGGAAATCGACACCCGATTCACGTGCATAGTCTGTGAAAGCAATCCCGGGGTCGAAGTCCTACTTTCCATAAATTGGAAAACGAACTATGATTGGCTAACCGCCGCGAACGGAAGTGGTAGTTCAGTTCAGCAGTCGTCCGTGGGCAAGGAACGCGTGACGAGCCCAAAGACGTCTGCGAAGGAGGCTATTCAAAATACAGCAATAGATTAATGTTGCCATGTTGGTGTCCCAAAACAAAGAAACGACTGCCATGTTGGTCTCCCAAACTAAACCCCTGAGGATTGAACTCTATTTTATGCAAATACTTTCTATCTATAGCAAGAGATTCAGTGCAGTGCACAAGGCGCGTAAAACAAAAGGACACTAGGTCCCCTGCAAGGAACTGGAACTAAAACTTAAACGGACATCAGATTCTACGTCTGCCAGTGTCTTGTATTCTGGCGTACGACATATTAATTCCGTTGCATGCCTGTCAAATACACACGAGTTAGATAATACATTTGATGCGTTGCATGACTTGCTTGGAGGCTAATGAACTTTTCATGTGATTGGCAGTAATAAAAGACTTCACAAAAACGTTTTAGATGAACATCAATGCAGTTAATAAAAAGTCGAAACTTATTGACTATAAGAGTACTCTTCTCTGAACCAAATAAATATTCTTCGATAAAATACAGTACAAAAGCTGGTCCTTACTAAGGCTGTGGGAGTTTACCATTTTGCTATACTGGAGAAATAACTCAATCGGACAACTTGGTTCCAGTCCAGAAATGACTGGTTGACTTTTGATTTGATGTGCATCGAAATTCAGCGTTTATTTTGTCATAATTTCCAAAATTATCTTCTGATGATACAGCTCCACTCCTGCCATCAAACTGACAGCCCACCGCAGAACTCTTGTCATTGTCAATACACCACGCACCAATTTGCCAAGTTCCCACGGTGCATTCCTGGCACTTAAGTCCCCGTATATTAACAACTTCATATGAGGCGCCACGCAGCTCTCGGAACAGCTCACAGGATTGGCTGAGAAAACAATAAACAAACAACAGAAACAATGGACCCTAGCCCTGAAATAATGGAGCTGCTTGGTAATAAGAACCAATGAAATAAGAGGTTACTGAGAGGTGCGTGGCATCTGCTTCATATGCGCGGCACTGCTCTTTCCACTGACCAAATAGATCGTGGCCTTCCAACTTTGCGCGTGCGTAGTCTGTACACGAGGCCATCATCCGGGAAGTTGCAAGTGGCTCTTAAGTGGGTTGATACGGCAGCAATTGACTACGTGTGGGACAATGACAATCGATAAGCATTCCAGGTGATCACACCTTTATCGTCATTATAATTAACAGGATGGTTAACCGCAAATCTGTAATCCTTGAACATGTTGTTGTTTTCAAATGAAAAAGATAGTATTAAGGCCCAGACATAGTGAACTTCGGAATCAAAATCGCAGTACACTGGAAAGCGATTGTTTTGTGAAGCGTACAGGAAGTGTATCCCACACATCTTGACGCCATTTCTTGTCAAATCGCTGCAGCTCCGTGGTTTTATTTTGTCGCACCGCTGACCAATGTAATTTTCAGGACAAGTGCAGTTAAACCTCACAGTGGAGGGGTCACAAATCTCCTGACAGGTCCTTCCCTGGAGACATGGATTTGGTTGGCAACATCTGTTGACACACAGCGGTCTCTTCCTTCAACAAAGCTTCGTTTCTGTAATACACCATTTTGCTAATGCTCAGTTCCTGGTGAATTGTGGGTAGATCCAGTCCTGCTTCTTTTCTTGGGGCTGAAATTTTTCCTTTGGCGGGCCTTGATTGGAGCATTACAATTGTTTTTTTGCGACTTGCGACTCCAACAATCTATTTTTCATTAGATCGTAAGAGACGGAGTCGCCAGCAGAAGCGGACAAAAATGGAAATGTTCTGATTTTTGCCACTCCGATCCCGTCGAGCTTATGACTCCAACTAAGGCTCGTTTCAAACTTCGTGCTACTGCCGTGTCGAACTCAATTAATTTAATTAAATTCGACTCAAGCACGACCTTTGAAACCAAGTCGTGCTACTGCCGAGTAGCACTGCAAGGCTTGCCGTGGTCAGTACACGGCTGTATCACGACTCAGTTTCAAACGTCGTGCTACTGCCGTGTCGAACTCAATTCATAAGTTAACATTTTGGATTTATTTCGTACAACGGCTGCTCAGTGTTTTGATTACGGCACCCGACGACTTTGAGTAAGAAATTGAGAAACAGCTTTTTATTCGACGGAATCAAAAACCCATAAGGGTTGAAACGTGTAACTGCCCTTTGTGTTCTTGGAAACAAGCTTCCGAATATTCAATTTGCTAAGTACCATATTTGGAACATCAAGAGAGAAACATTCAACCAATCATTTCGCAAGAAGACCGTGACGCAATTTCACCAATGTTCGCGCGCGAAATTAAAAATGACGAACACGTCGGTGAGATGAAATGGAAAACAGAAAAGTCCAAAAAAGCTGTCCAAAAATAGAGTGAAAAAGTTCGGTGAAACACTCCGAGGAAAAACGGAGGTGGAGATTTTTGAGGAGGTGCTAAATTTGCTACATTGTTGACCGCGCTGTGCTTACTCGCGCCAAAGAATGGAGCGAGAGGTTTCCAAATATGGTGCTTAGCACTGAATATTCGGAAGCTATGAACGCGCGTTGCACGTTTCAAATCCGGAATCAAATTCGACGTCTGAAACGAACTCGTGCTGGAGTCGTGCGACAGTCGAGCCAGCTAAGCACGGCAGTAGCACGACGTTTGAAACAGGCCTAAGACTCCGAGTTTTGTTTTATTTTCCGTTGGTCATAAGCCTTTTATAACTCCGATTACGACTCCGACTCCAACTCCGTCGCTAGTGAAAACCAGCCTTCATGAATTGAATTTGTATCAAGATATTGTAGCTGCTTCATAAAAGAAAAAATTATTTTTTTATCCGGCCCAATGTACTATTATTGCGCTAACGCTGTACGTCTTATTTAGCAAACAAACAACAACAAAAACGATTCCAACACTTACATCAACTTTGTACTCTCGCACTAAATCATAGTAACTTGCTCCAGGTTTGTATTTCAGTGCAACTGGTTTCATCTCTTTGTTTTCGTCGTTCAATTTACAGTTATCCTTCTGGTCAAGTCCCCCGGCCAGTGATGTAAACCGCCATAACACTATGTGATATGAGCGGTGTATAAATACCTCACCATTACCATTACCATTGAGTTCATACGCTACAGTATGTTACATAACTAGAGTTCATCAGGGTTAAGCTCTTTTCTGATTCGGTTTTTTATTTTTATTTTTATTTATTTATTTTTTTTGTTACCAGACAAAGCGCAAACGTCAAGGAACAAGGAACCAAACGCAAATTCTACCTCTTTTTTAATTAAACGCCTGCAGTCTATACCCTGTCCATATAAACAAAGCATTTGTTATTAGCTGTCATTGCACTAACCATTTTTTGCAGTTTCCTTCAGCGAGAGCCAATAACCATCTCCTGAGTTTCAATTGCCTCGATTATTTAATATAAATCGCCCTTGACGACATGGTAACTTAAAACCAAATAGCTACCACGGTAAATAAGGAACGCAATACGTATGTAAAGAATGGAATAAAATGATGAAAATTTACATAAACAATGTCTAAGAGCTTGAACTGACTGGAAACGTGTTTGAAACCTAATTTCGTATCGCATGGACTTGCATAATTGATGTCTACATCACTGCCAAATTCAATAATTATAAAAGGAGAATAGATATAAATCGTTTGTCACTTTCAGGCTCAAATTCAAATTCATGGCTGGCCACTTATGCAATATCCTGTTTCAATTCAAAGGCGAGGTTCAGCTTCAACTTCTGGGTTCTAAGGGCGTCTGGAATTCTCCGTATCAGTCACAACCATGGCAGAAACAAACGTTTCAGGAAACGGAGAGAACGAGAAATATGATCAGCTTTACTGCTCCGCCGAAAGCTCAAATGCGATAAGAAAAGAGCTGTTAAGTCTTTCAGTGATCAACATTTTTCTATGCATCGCTGCTCTTCTGGGAAATATTCTTATCCAAGTAGCTTTTCTTAAGGAGTGTTCGCTTCATCCGCCCACAAAACTCTTGCTTCGGACTCTGTCAGTTACGGATCTCTGTGTTGGTGTCATCTCAGAGCCTCTTATTGTTACGGGATGGCTTTCTGCGGTATTCGAAAACTGGGAAGTTTGTCGCCATGCGTTAAGTCTCGTTTTCTTACCAGTCTACATAATGGGTCCGGTATCTCTAATGATATTGACTACAATAAGCATAGACAGACTTCTCGCCCTAGTGTTGGGGATAAAATACAGACAAGTTGTTACACTGAATCGAACCCGGGGAATTGTTATCGTTATCTGGAGTATATCCCTAATGACGGCGTCTATGTATTTTTGGAATTACCATCATGTAACGTTGTGGTGTGGGAACATAGGAATATCTCTTTGTTTAGCGATCTCCATCTGCTGTTACTCGAAGATTTTCTTCAACCTTCATCATCGCCAAATTCAAGTACAAGACCTCGTTGGGCGAAGGGAAACAAGCGTCACGAGTCAACTGAACATGGCGCGGTACAGAAAGGCAGTGAGTAGTGCTGCGTGGCTGCAAATAGCATTGGTTTTCTGTTACTTACCATATGGTGTAATAGGCACTCTATGGACCATCTGCGAGCCCTCGCCATCTTTGTACCTCGCTAAGGAATTTTCCTTGACTTTGGTTTTCTTAAACTCCTCATTAAACCCAATTCTGTATTGCTGGAAAATCAGAGAAGTAAGACAAGCCGTAAAGGACGCATTTAGACATTTTGCTCGTTCTCCAAGCTGAAGAAGCTCGTTTTACTCATATCTCTTTTTATTCAAACTGAGTAGATAAAAAGAAAGAAAAAATATATGTTTGCGCCTTTTTGGTTCCAAGGAAAATGGTATGACAATTTCCTGTTTGTTTCTTTTTAGCAATTTATGAGGAAATTTTACAAAAGCTCTCTTTTCCGACCATATGATCTTTTTCCAGGGTAATTGTTCTCGCTGTGAACTTTCTTTACACTGACAATGTATCTCATTAAAATAGTTGCAAAAGATTCAAAGGAACATTTTGTGATGCTGCGCTGAGGAAGAAATTATTATGCACTATTTTCTATTGGTTGAATTGGGTTTAATTTATTCAACATCAACAACAGGTGAAATTTCAATCCTGGTAACCATAACAAGTGATGATAGAAGTGACTTATTCGCGTGATCATGCAGAGAACACTAATGCTCAAGAAACAATTTTTATTAAATTAATAAACCTTAGGCGATACTAGATATTTCAGATATTTTACCATACTTAAACGACTCCTCAAAGGGTTCGCTTTTTCGTGCAGTCTCATTTTAACTTGAGTAATCGGTTGAAGAGGCAGGCATTACCTATTAAGCTAGAACGTCAAATGAAGAATGATCCTCGCAGTTGTGAACGCAATTTATGCAATTGCGAAAAGAAGCCTGAAAAAAAAAATTCAGGACTTCAACGGGGTTTGAACCCGTGACCTCGCGATTACCGGTGTGATGCTCTAACCAACTGAGCTATGAAGCCACTGACGTTGGGAGCAGGTCAATTGTTGGTTCATATGTTCCCGTGAAAGAAATTATATATGAAATAAATCATACATGAACTGCGGAAATCAAATGACGGGAACATATGAACCAACAATTGACCTGCTCCCAACGTCAGTGGCTTCATAGCTCAGTTGGTTAGAGCATCGCACCGCTAATCGCGAGGCCACGGGTTCAAACCCCGTTGAAGTCCTGAATTTTTTTCAGGCTTCTTTTCGCAATTGCATAAATTGCGTTCACAACTGCGAGGATCATTCTTCATTTGATTTCATTTCCGCAGTTCATGTATGATTTATTTCATATATCATTCACAGTCATAAGCTAGAACGATGTGGAAATTGTCGAGCGTTTTGAGAAAAGGTAAAGCGAATGATACACGGTTCAACATCGTTCAACTTTTCAAATGAAGAATGATCCCCGCAGTTGTGAACGCAATTTATGCAATTGCGTAAAGAAGCCTGAAAAATATTCAGGACTTCAACGGGGTTTAAACCTGTGACCTCGCTATTACCGGTGCGATGCTCTAACCAACTGAGCTATGAAGCTACCGACGTTGGGAGCAGGTCAATTATGGGCTCATATGTTCCCGTGAAAGAAATGAGTGTGAATGATATATGAAATAAATCATCATTATGGACTGCGGAAATGAAATCAAATGAAGAATGATCCCAGCAGTTGTGAGCGCAATTTATGCAATTGCGTAAAGAAGTCTGAAAAATTCCGAGCCTGCGGCTCGTGATTTACGGATTCTTCGAGTGTTCTTCCAACATCCCAACTATTGCTTTTATATCATAATTCAGAAGACGCGCGAAATTTCCATGAGTTTACGGGCACAATAAACCATAGCTTATTGACCAATCAGAGCGCTCGCATTGATTTGGTTATTATGTAAATGGGATTACACACCTGGGCTGACTTGCTCGAAGCAAGGTTAGCGTTATCCATTGGTTAAGGAAGTTAAGATGTATTAAGACCCATAGGTTGCCATGGTATTTAACCCTGGTTAGCGCTAACCATGCTTTGAGCAACTGGCCCCTGGAATTATAATAGAAAACATAATTCGTTGGAACTATTAAGTCACCCTACTCTTCTCAACGTTGTTTCTTCAATTCTGCTGGCAAATCCCGCGAACCAACTTTAACAACGACGACGTCAAGGGAAACGGAAAACATAACTTCTCGTTACGTAATTATTTCGCGCTTATTACTCATGCCTGAAAGGCAACGAGTCTTGTATTACCCGTTTTTTTTTTCTCGTCATTTCGTCCGTCACTTGCCCGTACCCCTCTCGGCCAGAGGAAGAAACGATGAGAACTGAATGAATAAATTTTGTTATTTCCAGCGACAGAGCTTGAACGCGCGACCCTCACATCTCAAAGATCATAGTCCGCACCTTATCCGATTGGGCCACTTGCTCATCAGTTGCTTTACCTCATGAAGTTTGCAATTATTAAAGTGAGTGGTCACCAAAGTCACTAATTGTTAAAGCCGTTGCAAAAGAAATGTTTAGTCAGAATTGAATTACTTCAATATATATTTCATAGCAAAGGAATTCAATTGAGAGCGTTTCTTTTGATCAGTTTTCAGCGACATATTGAAAAGGTTTGAGAATCGCAAGAAAACTTGAGATGTTATAGCTTGATAAAGCAAACCACACAAAACACGCGAAGAATATTAAAGAACTTCAAAACTAATTTGTTTAGTGCCGAATACACTTTGGACAGATAGATGTTTTTTTCCTTGTTATATTCTTCAGGTGTAACAATTCTTTTGTAGCTAAACCACCTTAAACAGCTTATTACTCGTTCCTGCAAGGCAACGAGTCTAGGATTCGGCTCTGTTCTTCATTTGTTTTTCTTATTTTTTATTTTTTTTAGTCTTTTCCCAGCGCACGTGTCCAACACGCACCACTGCACACAAGGGTTTAACTGGGTTTAACAGCAACCCCGACCACTCTGCTTTAACTTCGTTACCTGATCCCTTATCAAGACATTGAGCGGTGACACCACCAAGACAATAGACTTCTTTTGGGTTGGTCTCTGGCCAGAATCCATATAATCCATCAAGGGTGGCATTATTTGATATATTAACGATTTTCCGTAACCAGTTGGGAGAACGGCTAAAACATCTTTTTGCGTCAAAGCGATTATTTTGAGTATCTCTTCTTGTTTCGGTTTGAGTGTAATATTTGCTTTTCCAACTTTTTCTAATCCATATTTCACGCCTTCCAGAAACGTATCTGGACCACTTCTCTCCGCCATCTTGGGTTTTACTTTTGATTCTGCGCAGTGTAACCGGAAGTCTGCGATTTGCGGACTCAAAATCCCATCTGGCCAGAGGTTCGCCAGAGGTCCCAATCCCCGTCGCTGACCAAAAGGATCGCGGCCTCTGGGAACGAGATTGGGTTTAACAGACGGTCGCTCATCTTCACGTGTGGCACACGTGACTTGAGTGACCTTTTTCGTGCAGTTGAGCGACCTTCTATGCAACACTGCACGTTTTGGATTAAAAAAACTATTTTCGGGTAATTTCGGCGGTTTGTCTGTCATGTCTGTCCATGTCCCGAATCCTAAACCGTTCCATAAGCGTTTTCTTTTTCACACGCTCAGCAGAAATTAAATCCGTCAATGTAAGGAATGTTGGATTAGATATTTTGCAATAAATAAACTATCTTCTCTTCAGTAGCTGTTCTTAGTAAATATAGGGCAGTGGTCATCCGAACTGCTTTAGAGGCAGATAAACCCATGTTCGAACCGCTGTAACAACATCTAACACGAGTTTTTTTTTTTAATCGTTTCTCTTTTTATTGCTTTGTCTGTTTTGTTTTTGTTGTTTTTATAATATTACTATTGTTATCAATAATTGACCTGTAATGTAATTCGGAAGTTTTTAAGGGATATACTGGTTGACAAGGTACAAACAAATAGACTTGAAAGTCACGAAAGCGCAATGCGTCCCGGATGTAAAGGAGGACGGACAGACGTTTCTTTTTCTCCTGTTTCCCGCCAACTTAGGGATATACAATGTAGTTTTGCAGGCACGAGTTTAGGCTAATTGCAGCCTCTTGTTCTAATTAGTTAAACTTGAAAACCTTGTGCGAACCATTCAGAAACTAAACTACTGTTAACGGTGTTGAACACGGAAAAGCTTGGAATAATCGCGGAAGAGTTACAGCAAAAAGAGAAGTTATATCTGAAATGAAGTTTTCGCTGCCGTTGTTTTTTCTTAAGAAACACGACAAGTCATATGGCCAAGCATATT